>MJUU01073402.1:5254-18223 GCA_002080025.1 Modiolus philippinarum | reverse complement strand
ATCAAAGCAAATACATTTCAGCTTTTTCTCAGTTATACTTTCAGTTCTTCATGATTAAATGAATATTTCTCTTGACATGATAAAACCCCATAGAAACTTTACATCATTGGATCTGTCTTTCTGTCGGCAATAAATGCATTTCGATCGGCGAATCCTATTGAGAAGAGTTTCTAGGTAATCTCTATAAGGATAGATACTCGTGTGTGGTGACACCAATATTTCGTTGAGACTTAGACTGCCGTCACTAAATAGAGACTTCATCCATAAATGGACAGTTCCAACGTCCAAAGCAGCTTCTTGGTCGTCACCCTTGGCTTTTACGATCTGTGCGTCTACAAATAGATGAATATTGGCTATATCCATGAAATCGCCACCGGTAACACTAAAAACAAATTCATAGGGTCCTTTGTCCGTTAATGTAGACGTAATACTTTGCTGTTCCCAGTATCCATGGTCGACACTCGCCTATATGTGTGTGTTTTGGGGGAGGGGGGCGGTACCCCAAATAAATCCAATTCCGATTTCGTACACTCGCATGACTGGATGTACATAAACCATAATATCCCAAGATATCGGTCGATGTGTTCCGTTGACTGGTTCGAGTTCGTGTGCGTTTTTCTCTTACGCGTTCCCGTTTATCTCCCACTACCGCCAATCCCTTTTATCTCCCATAAAATTACCGCGAATCCCGTTTATCTCCCACTACCGCCAGCTTCTTCTCCCCAATGTTTAGCCCTTTCTTCAGCAAAAGCGTATCGGTAGCCGCCTCAACATACCAAAAAAATATGATAGCCTATCCATGTCTTTTTTTGAAACACTCGTCCGGGATATACCGGATATCCTCTTTCGGCTTGTTGTAAATAATAGTCACTATAAGTAGGTGAGAACGGAACCGTCAGTCCAAAAAGAACAATCCAAGGACAATTGCAACATAGGAAAAACAAAGAAACAAAGACATTACATCAACACGGCACAGTCGAAAAACGAAGTCACTCGCATACAAAAATGAACAACACGGACCCATTAAAAAAAAACCATGGGTGAGATCAGGTGCACCGGTAGCGTAAGCATCTCCTGATTCTTAAGACACCCGCCGTGTTGAACATATCAACTCCGGTAGTAAAGTCAAATCCGGTAGAGGAAAACAAACTTAGTGGCAAAGAGAAAGATCTGTTGTCATCTGGGAAACAGATATCCCGTAACGATCCACAAGATCGTGATGTTCACCGTAAAACTTCTGTAGTGATGACTTCAAGTTATAGGTGACAAAACATTGCTTAAGTGGCCTATTTGTAAGCAACCGAGCTCCATCAAGGTAGTCGCTGTATCGACCACAAGCAGACGTAAACTCCATATTCCGATGCTTTTGGAATGTTGCTACGAAGAAAAGGGAAGTTAACTATTGGAATAGTGAAGTCATAGCGTTTGTCATACAGCCAAGTTTGTAGTGTACCTCTGTTCTGTTGTCAATTTCAAGATGAATGTCAAGGAACGAGGCCGACTTTGAATCATCTTTAGTATCCTTAATTTTGAGCTCTTCTGGATATATAAGATGAAGAAAATCACCAAAGCGAGGGTTGTTTAGTGATAAAATACAATCTATATACTAGTAACGGAAGCTGAAATTAAAAGACTGGGCCAGTTTTTTTTTATTTTTTAATTTTGAAGAAGCTTTTCACGATGCTGTTATAAGGGAGGTTGTCTAATTCTAATGTTTTCTTCTTTCGACAATGCAGTGTCACAACCAATCGTCCTCGATCAAATTGAACGACCTTTGCCGTGTCGTCCCTTATATCTGTTTTGATGTCTTTGAATCGGCGTTGTACTAAATTGCAGTACTGTATGGAAACGAATGTTTCCGTCCCTTCCGGACACCGGTACTATTCTCAGCAGAGGAACTTGGGCGTCCCCTATCATCCTGACATTACAAATGCAGTCCTAGGCGAACTTGACACATACCGGGATTCGTGACGTCCACTCAATGTCGAATCCTAAAGGCAATATGATTAGCGAACTGATAATCAGTTGAGATTGATCTCTGACCCATAACATCGTTCTGTGGCTCAATTCGCTTATGGTTATGGTAAATCCTTTCTTCTTCAGTCAGTTTCAGGGCATCGAATGCTTTGACGATTCTCTTGAGGGATGAGTTATATCCTTCGGGAAGAACCCATGAGCGTTTCTCGTATACTGTGTACTAACTGTGCGGGTGCTGTATTTCGGCAAGTCTTATCTCCCACGTTCCATCCAAATCAAGCATCTGAGGTAATCGGGTGGTGAAATTCGTCAAAGTGTTTTGGGGATAATAGTCCATGGACCTGTTACTAGGCAACGTTAGGTAAAATATGTTTATAGTGAAGGGCGGTATTTTGTAATATATAGCTAAGCAACTACTCAACAAAGCTCTCCACAAACTACTGTTTTGATGTCCGGCGGTTAAAATGTTTCTAAATAACAAAATACCGAATACTGTTGATTCATTTTCTGCATATGCGCATTTCGACAACTCATGTCACATCAGTGCAGATCAAGCCAAAACATTTGGAAGTCGATATACCGTAAAACGTGTAAAAGCTGATAGAGAACAAAAAACCAAGAAGATCTAAATAGAAAAGCAAAAATTCAGCAAAGGACAGAGCTATATATGTATGAGTGAGATACTCCTTAGTTTTCAATAAAACTGTTTCCGATGTTGCCATTGGTCATGTATTGTTCGTACTTTTGACTGACGGTTCGGTTCACACTTTGTAAAAGCTGACAATAATTACTGTAACGAGAACAATTACTTGACACAAATATTTGATCCTCGTTTCAGTATTTTTCGTCCAAAGGCACTCCTAGGGGCCGTATCTGTCTCCATCGGAGACATCTAACATACTGAGTCAGGTGGCTTGTGCACCTCTATTTTGTAAGTCTGGATGAAAGATCGAACTATTAACCGTCTCTGGTTATCCTAACCATTTGACCAAATATTGAACTCGTCTTCTTTTTGTTAAATCGTTCGATTTTATAGACGTCGTTTTCGCCAATCTCTGTAATTTTTCGGGGTAGATCTAAAATGTACTTTCTAATTCTTCTGCATGGTCCCCTTTGATGACGTACACAGGAAATCTTGTTTCTTAGAACGTACCACTGTAAAGAATCCATGTGTCCAGTTCGGTAAATGGACTTTTTGAAGGTTCCTTTACTTATATTTACTTCCCGGAACAAAGGTACACGTCTGGGTAGGCCCACTTCGGTCGTATAATTCTTTGGCTAATATAGCCTTGGTAGACCAAGTCACGTCAGCTGGAGTCATACCGATACTTCTATGAACGGTGTGGTATGTCTTTCAATACATCTTAATGCGGTAACGTTTCCCGGTGAGAAAAATATTTTCACATCTTTGTCTTTGGTGTACGATTGAGGCGTTAGACAACACCAGACTTGGTTTCCTCGTTATGAGTGGTACAGAAATGTACGTCGCTTTCTTTTAAAATTTTAAAATGTAAGTCAGAACTGAACTCGGACGTAAACTTGAATGTAAGTCACTCATGCGGAAAATATAGGTCAAAGTGACCTAATTTTGCCTGGATACTGACCTACACCCAAAGTTGCATGCACATGCAAGGTTAGATGATCCTACCATGTACAGTTACCGAGATATCAACTCGGATCTAAAATTGAATGAAATCCAGTCAAGCGGAAAATAAAGTTCAAAGAGACCTAATTTTCTTGGAGGCTGTGAGTTAGCCCAAGATGCATCTGTACAGAAAGTTTGATGACCATACCCTTCATAATTACCAAGATATATACCTAAATGCGGACACGGACGCCGACGCCTGGAGTACTCTAATAGTCCTCCTCAACTTCGTTTAGGGGAACTAAAAATATGCCCTTGAATTGTGGCAAAGGGCCATTTCCCATATTATTCTATTGTAAATATAGTCGAAAAACACCAAATTTTGCTAAATATTTAGAACTTTGTATCTTTTTGACATATCTGTGACCCCTTAATTTTTTTCATATTTTTCTAGAATATTGCTCAAAGTTTCATTGAAATAGATCTATGGCAGAAACCAAGACACCCCAACTACCTTAAGGAGTCTGTTTGTCTGTTTCCGGTGGATGTATCTCCATCTATCTTCGTGACTAATTTAATCTTTAGGTATATTGGCTTCTCGTAAAGCATTTCAAAACAAAACGTTTCACATCATCCTTGATTCATTTTCTTGCGTTTTCTCAAAACATCGTTGACTAAATCCACCATATTGCTTCTTTTCATGGTGTTACCTTTGTATATTAATTTTTCTCTGTCATTCTTTTGTCTGCTTTTATCATGCTGATTATCAGTTCTGTTTTCCTTTGAGTGCTTTTGGTATACTTGTCATTTTTTTGAATGGATCTTATTGTTTTTTCAGGGGTTGGAGGTTGTATGACCGGTTTGTGCTGGTCTGGAATGTTCCGGTAGCTTGACTGTGTAATTCAATCGGGTTTTGTGCTTGTTTCGGTTAATGGACTTCCAAATGTTTTGATTTTATCTGCACTTAAGAGACATAGATTGTCGAAATGCGCATATGCAGGAACAAAATTCATAGTAACTTCGGATTATTATTTAAAACGCTCGTTGACAAGGTCTTTTTTGTCTAAAACATATATACATATTTCATTTGTGTGTCTAAAGTATCCATTACCTGAATACGTATATCCATGGGCGACTTGGGTCGACGGAGTGGCCGATTATCTAGTATAAGATTTCACCTTCGAACAGTTTAGAAGTCAGAGGTACATTAGCAGAAGCTAGAGGAACTAACCAAGAACCTTTAAATCCTACACTCTCTTTTTTCTGAAAACTATCCGATTCGTTACCAACGTCCTTGAACGGGCTTTGTGTCGTCTGAGTTTTGTCTTCTATGCCCGAGTCCATTGAACGTTTCCTTTTAGAATGGTGTGTGCGAAGTCAAACAGGCGACTACGTTGTTGTCGGTCTTGGCAATGATTTGCTTAATAATGGCAGGTTTTGCTTTCTGTAATTACAATAAATCGTTGGCATGTTTCCTCAGACGTGGTGATATACCATGTTACCGCATCAGCGTCTCTACCACAAGTGACATGATGTGTTGCACCGTTATTCATCAACGTAAGCCACTTGCTTCTAACCGGAAAAATGTAATTTCCGATAGAGTTTGTCGGGCGTCTGTTGTTTGAAGTCAAATCACAACATGAGGGATCGTCTGAAAAAGCTTTTTACAAAAACCTGGATTTATGGGAAACATCTGTTGAACTAAAATGTTGATCTCTGGGGTATCTTTTCGGATTTTTAAACACCACCATGTCATGGGCATTCAAACTGACGGTTCTGTCGTGGTTACCTTTATGAAATAAATTCTGCAAGATGTATATCACACTAATGTTTTGATGGTAACTCTTTTTGGTGAAAAGGGAAGCAATTCGATCTGTCTCTGCCATTAAATCGTTGATGATGACTAAATGTCTTCGGTTCAATATATCCAAATTTGGAAATGCCTCGTAAAAATCGACAACGTCTATCTTGTCATATGAAATTCTCCAAACTCCAAAGTATGTGTTGAGCAGGGACAGATATGTGTCACGAAATACGCTTTTCCACTTCCGGTTGGTCCGGCAATGACCCTGGTAGATGGATGAATCCATGGCATGAAATGGTCACAGTAAAGTCCATTGGCACACCGAAATTCGTACGGATTGTTAGTTGGCTTAATAAAACAAGTTCATTATCGTTATAAGGCTACTCCTGCTTCCAGAGTATATCTGTTGGTGCTGTCGTTGCTTATTAAGGAGATACCATGGTAAATCTGCTGCTCCTGTTGCAGGTGTTGGTGGTTTTGGGGTAAATTAGCTTGCTGTTGCTTTTCGTTATTTTTGTATATATTTACTGCTGCTGCTGCTGTGATGAGAGGAATAATGTATGTCTGCTGCTGCTGCCGGGATGAAAAGTGAGAGGGTAAGTCTTAGTCAAGTGTTTAATTCGAATATGACGGTTTATATCTGCTGGCCAAGCAAAGGCTTTGTCACAAAACGTACACGTGTGCTCAATATCGAGATGTTTCAACACACCATCATCTTCTTTAATAGTGTCAAAAAGGGCCACTCTGCATTTATCCACGCTTGTGATTAACTATAACTTTAGAATTTTTGGCTGCTTTAACTTTTTACTTTTTTTATCAAGTGTTTTTTTTACATTGTTTTTCTGTTTATCTTTTTTTTTTATTCCGCCATTTTTTTGTCAACTAACAATACAGGACTTCTGAGTCGTTTTCAACCCGGATGCCAATTTTGATACTATACTAAATACATCAACACATTGAGAGGGAATCACTAATTAATGAACACTGTTAAGCCAAGGGGATTTATATTGGATCTGTTGTAGCAAATCAGGTTAATTGTTTTTCCACAATTGAAATTTAGTTAAAAATTTGTCATGAAGGAACAATTATAACTATGCACTTCAATTTCATAAATATTTTGTTTTTAGTGTGGTATATATTTCAATATACCAAGAAGTCAGTCACTCCGTCTCACTGGTATTTGTGGTGATCGTTTCCGCCTTCAATGTCACGAGAGTTCCCATCTCGAAAGTCCAGTATTAGTTTCCGTTCTTCATTCATTCATTTTCAGTTCTGGTTCTCTTTCTTCGAATAATGAAATTATCTTCTTCAGTTCTGTCCATTCATAAGGAGCGAGAGTCGCACCTGCCTTGGTTTGGAACAGAGTAATTCACCATTTGGAATGAATTATCTTCTCACACAAATCGATGAGTTAGGTGCTTTGAAGATGATGTATATATCTTCTCCTAAATGGCACCCCAAATCCACGGGTTCTTTATTCTTTACACTTTGAATCGAGTCGTCATCATTTCTGTAGCGTCATATCGAATTTCCCACTTGGATAATAAACTAACTCAAGCTTAGTAGGAACGTTGTCTGTCTTCCTTAACTTCTTTTGTGCCACAGGGCCGATCCGGCCGATTTCTTTGCCATTCCTTCGAGTTCCAAGCATCGGCCCAATTTTTGTATTTGAATTTTTGAACGTCACAGTGTACACAACGTCACAAAGAACAGCACGCACTGATCAGCGGGCGTTCTAAGGCTGGACGTTCCTTTACAGTTTATCGATAGAATATGATGGAAAACAGTTCGAAATTCAGGTTTAAAATATAATTTCAAAGACGCAAGTATTTTTAGCTTATTGTGATTCATATCTGAGAAGATCGCTTCTTTTAAAAAAAGGACCTCAGCCATTACAACACATCTATCGACACCCCTATCGACAAAATTAGAAATATTCTACTTGTGACAGAGTAAATCATCAAAATAAATATGTTCGATTCTTATATCTATGGAAGCTTAAAAGTGTTGAAAAATGACTTTTCTTCTTGTCAGAAATAAAGTTTAATATGGCTAGATCAAATGGTTAGTTTCTATCCTTGTTCTGTTTATTATTTTCACTAAGTATATTTGTAATGGAAAATTTGTTCCGTTATTTTTTTTTATGAAGAAGTGTACTTGTATTTGAAAAATATACTAGCAGCTATACTTGATTTCTAACAATATATGAATCAAAATTACCATTGATATTATTTTTGATTTTTACATTTGAGTCAAGCAGAAATGAGATACTGTTATATACAATCACAATAATTTTGCGGTCGTATTATGGTATGACCCTAGCTGCGGAACCGTAGCTCTATAAGTCCTTTTATTTTTTTGATTTTTTTCCGCAACTATCAAAAAATCAGCACAAGGACTATAAGAGATACGGTTCGGCAGCTAGTATGACCCATCGCGCCTGCGTCTTCGTCCGTGCACATCTATAATTTTTGATCTACTTGGAAGATTATTATGAAATTTTAGCAAAAAATCAAATAAGTAAATAATTAAAAGAAAAACAAAAAAAAGATTTCCGGGCTAAGGGACCGACCATTTAAACTGAAGGGGGGGGGGTACTTTTTTTTCTGGACAGAAAACTTTTTTCGCACTGTGCGCGAAAAAATTTATTTATTTTTTTCACGAGTATCAATAAANTTTTTTTTTTTCAAAATTAACATTTTTTTGGGGGGCAGAAAGCCTCAATCAGAAAAATTTTTTTCATCATTTTGGCAGCCAAAATATTTTTTCACATAAAATCAGATCCAAAATATTTTTTTAGAAAAAAAACCATAGCCCCCCCCCCTTTCAAGTTAATTGGTCGGTCCCTAAATCGAAAGCTGGAATTAAAGACCCTATCCGTTTCAGAAATAGGGGGAAATTTAGGTGTTTTTGGCATATATGATTTCACACACACAATATGTCTGTTAATCGGTTGCTTCATATAATCGCCTCAAGAATTACGTGCAGTAAGGGAGCAACCATTTGATTTCTAGGGGGGGGGGCTATGGTCAAATTTTTCATCCTGGATTTTTTTTGTGTGTAACTTCTATCCTGCGCTTTTTATTTTTGTTCCAAGTCTGTCCTAGATTAACCAGCACAGTCATCCTGGATTTTATTTTGCTATAGGTAACCGTCCTGCCGTTTTTTTTTAAATTTGACCATAGCCCCCCATAAAAATCAAATGGTTGCTCCCTAAGCTTGTTGATTTGCTCACATTTACTGTTCACGAGATAAATGGAACGAAAAGGGAATAATCGGATTATTTTGTTCATTTCGTCGATTTCTATACCGTATTTTTTTCATTGGATTCCTTTTGAAAATAAGCGTTGCACCCAACGTTCATGTTTTTGATAATTCCTCCCCATAAAAGTCTCCAATTTGTAAGTCCACATTTTTTTTCTGTCTTATTTTTTGACATGTTTGGGCGGGGCTTACAATGAAATCCTTTCTACGTGCATGTATTGTTTTTCGATTTCTAATTATAATCAAATAACCAGAGGCTCCCAGGAGCCTGTATCGCTCACCTGGCTTTCAGTTGCAACAATCAAGGTAACAATGTAAGTTATACAGTTGATCTTCAGTTTCTCAAACTTTCGTAGGTCGGACACCTCCAATATCTTGAACTGTTTTTAAAGTCTGATCATGTTTTTGTTATATTTCTTTGTTGGGCTTTTTTGATAAAAAACGTTCTTGCTAGGGACCACTTTCGACACCAGTTTTGAAGTCGAGACGTCATTTTGTAAATGGCAGTCAACAAACAATTTTCAACATCGTTTTTGAAGTCGCAACATCAATATCTATTTGGAAATCAAATTTCTTTGAAATCAGACAATGTTGAATTTTCCCGCGTTTATGGCAGCCATTTTAAATATGGCGGTCAATGAACAATTTTTAACATCAGTTTTGAAGTTGCGACATCAAGACCTATTTGGAAACCAAATGTCATTGAAATCGGACAATGTTGAATTTTCCCGCCTTTTTTGGCGGCCATTTTGAAAATGGCGGTCAACAAACAATTTTCAACGTCGGTTTTGAAGTCGCAACATCAATATCTACTTGGAAACCAAATTTCATTGAAATCAGACAATGTTGAATTTTCCCGCCTTTTATTGGCGACCATTTTGAAAATGGCAGTCAAGGAACAATTTTCAACACCGGATTTGAACTCGCATTATCAAGATCTATTTGGAAACCAAATTTTATTGAAATCGGACAATGTTGAATTTTCCCCACCTTTTATTTGGCGGCCATTTTGAAAATGGCGGTCAAGGAACAATTTTCAACATCAGTTTTGAAGTCGCCACAGCATGGCAAACATTTCAACCCTCATCTTCTATAGTTTTGGAAATAATAGATGAAAATACGAAAATTTAAAAAAATCGGTGAAAAAAGGGCAGTAACTCCTACAAGGGTTTATGGATTTTCTTCAAAATTTCAGGGTGGGTAGATCTTGATATGCTGAACATTTTTGCAATTTACACTTGAACTCTATCTGTTACACTTTTTGAAATAAAAAAAAAAATGCACAAATTTTGAAAATTTTACGGAAAAAGGGCAATAACTCCGAGACGGGTTTTCGGATTTTCTTCAAAATTGCACAGTGGGTAGATCTCATCATGCTGATCATTTTCACTCCTGTCAGATTTTTGATATCTGTAACTGTTTTCAAGTTATTGGCCAAAAACTGCAATTTACCCCTATGTTCTATTTTTAGCAACGGCGGCCATGTTGTTTCACCTACCGCCTAATCGAACACAATTTTGAGAAGCCATACTCTGGTGATGATTCAGGCCAAGTTTGGTTACATTTGGCCCAGTGGTTTCAGAGGAGACGATTTTTGAAATTATTGACGGACAGACAGACGGACGATGGACGACGGACGCATAGTGATGGCAAAAGCTCGCATGGCCTTTTAGGCCAGGTGAGCTAAAAAGGATGAATAGATACAAATAAATGGAGTTGAAGGCACTCATAGAAAATCTGTGAGGAATATAAAAGAATGGTATTTCACTCGAAGGACCCCGAGAACCAGACCAATTTTTTGTTGGGAGTGTTTAAACATATAATCTTATGTCCATTCTTTTATCTATTCCATTCTGACAGCTGTGCATATCTTCCTCCGCTTCCTAATAACACATTCAAAGATGGGGTTTCTTCGGCAATCATCTGCATACTTTTTTCCATGGTGTTTTGGACAATGTTTTTCTTTTTCTTGATGACTGTTTTTTTTTTTTTTTTTTTTTTGCACTGCCTTTATAGTTCCCTCACATTGTATCCATGACATGTTACTCTTAAAACAAAGAATAGTGATTGGACCAAGATCTGTGTTGTGATTGGTTATTGTCTCTACTTTCTGGTTGGTTACTAATTGTACAGCTTGAATTGACTTTTTTCCTAATAGGGCCTGTAAGTCTCGTTCAATTTTGGAACTTCCTAGAACATGATTTGTACCCGGAAGTTGCATTTTTAACAAAAACATATGACGTGTCAAGCAAAAACATTCGACGTCATAATCCTGCAACGTCATATTGCGGCGGGTTTTAAAATTGCAATTTCATCGTGATTTCTCGGTGTCACATGACGAGACTTACAGACCCTATTCTTCTATCAATCCATAATAAGGTGTCCCTACCTCTGATGCATTATCTTGGTATTCGACACAATAGGTTTGTGAGAACACAAACGATCTACCTGTATTTTCTCCCCATCTTCAAACATAGCGAGCATGATCCGCTTGTTGATCTCAAGACTGTCCATGACTAAAAATAAATGAATGAAATATCTGTGTGCACCTCCTTCTTTAAACTAACCATTTTTGGAACTCTTAACATTTGAAACGCATATAATTTTGGAACTATGACCGTTGTTATTGAACTCTGACCGTTGTTCTGGAACTCTACTCCTTCTTTTCCAGCAGCAATTTTGAACTCTTTTTTTATAAATCCGGCGCCACGCTACATTTAGCCTGGCTTGTGACCGGCTATCACGAAGGATAGGCTGCATTAACATTTCTTTTTTTAAATTCTGTGATCAGGATTCATATCCCCATTGGTGTGGTCGATACTCCGTCGGCCAATATACAATGTTTTGGATAAAAATAAGAAAAGCCATTTTTCTCCTGCAAGTATGTATAGACTTGATTGTTGACAGTTCGGAAACTTCTGTTGGTACCAATACCAGAGTTCTTAGATAACAATACATCCATATATTTGTCTTTTGTCACCTTATTTGTTCTTTTGATGATTCCTTTACAACTTAATTTATTTTCCGGTCCTAAACAGCAATACGTTTTCTACACAAAGCTATCATTCCATCCCTCTCTATCCTTCTTTAAACAATCCCGATGTTCTTTTAAATATCATAACTTACATGTTCTGTGTTTCTTGTCTCAGAAACCAATTAGATTTTTCCATCTCATATTTTTGACCTATCTCCGGTTTTTAACTGGTAATGTATCTGCACTTTCTGTGTCCATTATTGAAAATCTCTCCGGTCTACGAAGACATCATAGAAATCCTTACATTCACATTGTTAAATATTGATCCAATTTGAGAGGGCGGTCTTCTTACTCATCTCCATTTCAAACGTAGTCTCGTCAAATGATTAGATCGTCAAAAAGATGGGTTCATTAAATGTCGGCTGACCTGTTGATTATGACAATACGTGACATCCATATGAAATTCTTTGTTGGTGATAGTTTTCGCATAAGAGGAATAACCGAACAATTTCTTGGTTTCGCTTACAATTTTCACTTGGGGTTCTTTATCAACAGCTCTTCTAGCATCACTCACATGGTCTCCAAATTTCTGAAAGTATCGACTTTGCATATATTTGAACACTTAATGAATTTTTGTTACATTTCATCCATGCCGCATATACCATTTCAGTAAAGGAGTGATTATAAGTACCGTCTTTCCAAACATACTACCAAAAAGACTTCTACGGGGTTCTGCCATGATCGTTCGTTCCTCGGCATACAGTTTCATATGTTCACCATTATCTGCTCTGCATATCTCTACATTTTGAAAAACTGCAGGCTTCTCGAAAAAAAAAACATATCTTAAATGTCCGAAAACTTCAAGGTCCACTTTTACGCCACCTAACATTCAATGATCTTCCAGCACGGCTAGATAAATCGACTTTTCAGACATTAAAGACTGTCCATTACAAGGTTTGTCTGTTCTTGACAAATGCTTTTATTTCTGGATTTTCAGCTGTTCCCATTCAAACTCCCACATATGCGTCCCACTAAAACCATTCTCTGGGATGTATTGCATCTTGGTATCGTTGTTCCATCGTCTTAATATTTTTCTTTCCTCTATTCAAGTGACAATTATGCCCGTCCCAGTAGCACCCCTTTAACTCAAACACCCGTTGCATGATCTCCTTAAGGTGAGACGTTACTAAATGAACGTCACGGTAAGAGTTACCTCCCGCCGATATTAACGTGAAAGACGGTGACATGTCGAGATCAATATTGTTGAAAGAAAAGTTATAAATACAGCTATGAGACAAAAGTTACTTTCCATTTGAAACTTTTCTGCTTGCTAGTACTATGCAAACGATTACTATGAAAAAAAAA
>MJUU01073399.1:0-16662 GCA_002080025.1 Modiolus philippinarum | reverse complement strand
GAAAATAGTAGCCAGGGTGATGGACAATAGTGCACTCCCCTTCGGGTCGTGCACTATTGTCCATCACCCTGGCTACTATTTTCGCATAGTCAATGTAAAACACAACATTATTATATAAATAGTGGTCAGAGTTGAGACCATAGTGCACGACCCGGAGGGGAGTATATTATAAGAACATTGTGTTTTACAATGACTATACCAAAATAGTGGTCAGAGTTGAGACCATAGTGCACGACCCGGAGGGGAGTATATTATAAGAACATTGTGTTTAGCAATGACTATACCAAAATAGTGGTCAGAGTTGAGACCATAGTGCACGACCTTGAGGGAGTATATTATAAGAACATTGTGTTTACCAATGACTATACCAAAATAGTGGTCAGAGTTGAGACCATAGTGCATGACCCGGAGGGGAGTATATTATAAGAACATTGTGTTTAGCATTTACCAAAATAATGGTCAGAGTTGAGACCATAGTGCACGACCCGGAGGGGTGTATATTATAAGAACATTGTGTTTAACAATGACTATACCAAAATAGTGGTAAGAGTTGAGACCATAGTCCACGACCGGGAGTGGAGTATATTATAAGAACATTGTGTTTAACAATGACTATACCAAAATAGTGGTCAGAGTTGAGACCATAGTGCACGACCCGGAGGGGAGTATATTATAAGAACATTGTGTTTAGCAATGGTGGTCAGAGTTGAGACCATAGTGCACGACCCGGAGGGGAGTATATTATAAGAACATTGTATTTAACAATGACTATACCAAAATAGTGGTCAGAGTTGAGACCATAGTGCACGACCCGGAGGGGAGTATATTATAAGAACATTGTGTTTAGCAATGACTATATCAAAATAGTGGTCAGAGTTGAGACCATAGTGCACGACCCGGAGGGGAGTATATTATAAGAACATTGTGTTTAGCAATGAATACGCCAAAATAGTGGTCAGAGTTGAGACCATAGTGCACGACCCGAAGGGGAGTAAATTATTAGAACATTGTGTTTAGAAATGACTTTGCCATAATAGTGGTCAGAGTTGAGACCATAGTGCACGAGGGGAGTGTACTATGTGTATTCAAACCTGACCACTATTTTTGCAAAGTTATTGCTAAACATAATCATTCTTATGCTGACTGTCATTAATTTCCACCTTTTTTTTTTACAATTTCCAAGTAAATAAATAAGTGTTCTTTTCATTTAGATAATGTCAGTTTAAATTCCTATATATTTCAAATAGTTTGGTAATGTCATGGAAATTTGAAATAATAACCTGTTTATGGCGGATCTCCAAAATCCATTTATTTCATGATATAAAAAGATAAGATAAGTAAAATTAATGGTCACAAGTTGGGTAAAACTTTATTTCATTAGAAATATTACCAAATTAAGGTTGATTTCCCTACAAGTAAGATTTTCATCACTGCTTGATTGACAATACTGTAGCTCCGCCTTTCAGTTCACGTGACAGGCATAGTACATGGCTGTAGGTATACTATGCCAAATAGAATATTTAATGCAGTTTCTTACAGGAAGCATAATTATGATTATTTTACCTACAAAAAATGATTAAAGTATTTGAATTCAAAGTGACACAACAAACACACGAGTTTCTGTTCAAATAATATTTTACTACCACTGTAAGTGGACTTCAGATTACAAGGTCAATAATCATACCAATTACTTGTATTTAGGTACTGGCGTTAAATTAATACGTATTTACTATTTATCAATAGATACTTGCACAGGTCTGTCCTAAGGTGGTTCCATTTTCTCAACTTTTAATGTGGACCAAATTAAAGAAAAGTTTTTTCCCAAACACTACCTAGCCCTTTTTATATACGATTCGAAAGTTTTCTCTTTACATCTTGATATAAAAATGGCAGTTTTGGTTTCAGAGGCAAAAACAAATCAGCTGGTTTTTATACTGTTTATTTTTCATGTTCCTTGTATCGCCATTTTCGTTATTTTGATTATTTGTTTTTTCTATAAGATATTTCTCTACTTACTACAGGTATAGAATTTTACAATGAAGTTGGATACATTATGTGTGGAACTAGGAATGGAGAATTGATAAAGACAAACAAGGAATGTGCAATAAAATATGGTATTGATACAACTTATTTGACAAATAAAGATCTGAAGGAATGTTTTCCCTACCTGAACTTCTCGGAGGATGATGAAGCCATATATGAAACTAAGAATTCAGGGTACATAAGTCCAAGGCGGATGATAGATGCCCAGGTACAAAGGGCAAATCAGAATGGCTGTAATGTTATTGAGGAAATAGTTAAACATGTTAAAAGATGTGTACTGGATAGTGAATATGTGATGTGTGTGACTACAGACAACGAACGAACGATATATGCCAAACAAGTTCTTTTAGCCACGGGGGCCTTTACCGATTTCAGAACACTTCTGCCTCGTCATTTAAAAGTAAATATTACTCTGTGTCCTATTACAGTCGCCAGGATTGAAATCAGCGAGGATGACTTCAGAAAAATAAGGTAAACACATATTATTTCTGCTTGGAAGAAATCATATATAGCTTGAGTGGAATGAAGTTGAATAAATACAAGTTCAAGTACATTAAACCCAATTATCTCATAAAGAGGAAATATAACTAGCCATATGGAATTTATTGACAGAAAATGATTGTTTGGTATAAGACATCTGAAATATTGGGAGTAGATACGAATAAAATANAAGATCGGCAAACTTCGGGCTGAGCGGGTGTTAATTTTAGACATTAACACCCGTTGCTATGGATGGGCGGGGCTAACTAAGGATTAGTCAAAATTAACAAATGCAGCTTGTCCAATGAAATAAATGGATAATAAAAGAAATTTGCATAAAGTATAATAAACCCAATTATCTCATAAAGAGGAAATATAACTAGTCATATGGAATTTAGTGACAGAAAATGATTGTTTGGTATAAGACATCTGAAATATTGGGAGTAGATACGAATAAAATAATAAGGTGTGTTAAATCATATCCTGAAATTTCCTAAATGTGAATATAAGCTCCACTTATTTCTTAAATGCGAAATTTTTAAATTGGAAAGAATCAATTTATTATTTTTTTTTCATTATGTCTGATTTGTTTCCAGAAATATGCCATCTATTTCGTATGAAGGAACCGGTGGGAAAGACTGGAAGACTAAGTTCAAACGTCTAAGTAATAACAAAGTTAGATTCTACATGCTGCCACCTGTCAAATATCCAGATGGTAGGTTTACTGTTATGTAAGTATTTGGGCTTCTTCAGTATCATTTAAGAAATTCTTTTAACCAACATCTAAAAAAATCTGCATTCAAACCTGCATGATAGCCGATTTAGATATTTGTTTGATAGTCATTATTTTTTGTGTTAAATTTGATTGGGTTTGTGTATGCTTTAAGTTATTTGTCTTCTTCCAAATGTTAAAAGACATAAAGTGTCAAAATGACCATCAACAGAAAACAAATTAACTGTAATTGTGCGGTTATGCGGTTGTAAACTTGGATTCTATTGGCTGATTAACCACCTGCTAAATAACCATGTCCGCCATACACAAGACAATCAATAATCATGATAATATAGTGTTTCACCTACATGTAGACCAAAGTCATTCAAAAGCGTACATATAAGAATTCTTCATAAGGACAAAATTCACAAACATGCAGTAAGCATGGACAAATAAACATATCGTAATTAAAGTTTAACATAGTTTACTTCCACGTAATGTAAAACTAATTTCAGCCTGATATTTACATTAAAAAATTAAAATGTGAAATACATATACTTGAAATAACATGTAAATTATATAAAATATTTTATTTATATTCGTTTTCAAAGGTTTACGAAAACGCCATTTAAACTTTATACAACATGAAAAATCAATACATCATTCAGCTGTGTATTGTCGAGAGTACGCGGTCAGTCGACATAGCGTTTATGTGTATAATCGTGTAGTTAAATGTAGGTCATTTTGTAATTATCGTTTTCTTAGTTAAACACACACAGGTTTGCATAACCGCACAAAAATGTTATCATGCATTGAACCAACTAATATGATTATGTAGATAGTGTCGAAAATGGTTGAACGGCGCGACCTGAAGGTCGCTTGCCGTTCAACGATTTTTGACACTATCTAAATAATCATATTAGTTGGTTCAATGCATGATAACTTATACTGTGGTATTTAGTTTATTGTAGTGCATCATTAAGTGGCTTTGTTTGTTAAATTCTTCATACAGACTGTTGATAAAACCTGAAATGAATGTAGAATAATTATAAAGTCAAGATAACAGTAAAACCTACATTGGCCGAAAATTACAATCTCAAGCCACAACCAACAAGGGAACTGCACAACATCACATAACAGATTAGAGAAAAACATAAATAACGATAGGAACTCAGGATGGCCGGACTTGGTACCGTATGTAGCAAAAGCTAGTGGTAGGGTTAAGCCGGTTAATGGGTACCCAAACCTCCCCTTTCTCTGTCCCGTTTCCGTTTATCAGTAATTTAGGACAGTTTTCTTCGATCACTTTGCTACACTATACAATTTTATTAATCATTAGATGATTAGGAATAAGCTATAAAGTGTTTGCTGTTGGTCATTTTCATGCAACAGATTGTGGAAGGATTTACTCTTTAAGTTTTTTAGGTCAATTGTGTTTCAATTGTTAAAGCCTTTGAAAAGAACGTGAATGATGAGGAAAACAAATAGGAAAAAGAAGGGAAACGGGGAATGTGGGAATGTGTCAAAGAGACAACGACCCAAAGGGGAGTAATAACAACTCAAAGCCACCATAAGATCTTCAATGAACGGTGAGGAAACCCCACACCCAACGGCAGGTCGGAGTTGGCCCCTAAATAAAGAGTAATCAAGTTCAGCGAAATAAACATCATCCTAGACTCCCATAGACATAAAGTGAACCAACTAGAGAACAGACAAGACACACAAAGGCATAATAAATTTCCTGACTTAGGACAGGATAACAAACTCCATTTACAGTTGTTGAAAGCATAACATGAACTCAAAGTAAATAAATAAAAGTGACAACAAAAGTCCGAATCGATCAAAGGGAGAGACCAGTAAGGAAAATCCGTATTACATACGACAGAATCAGGGAAATACAACCCAACACAGAACATATTTGGCAAGCTGTCATATTCCCGACTTGGAACGGGAATTTTATAAATAAAATGGTGGGTAAAACCAGGTTTATTGATCAATCAACCTCCCGTTTATATGACGATAATAATGTATAAATAATAAAAGGATGCATGCAAATACATGCACAAAAAATCATACAAAAAAGCAGGAAACAAAACATAGATTTTGCAGATATACTGGCTTCTCACTGATACTGCTGATGTCTAATGAAATCCATGGTGATTCTTTACCAAACTCTTCGGGAAGTTTTGAATTGGATTGTTATTCCGTAGTGCAAGTGTTTTACCAGTAGACTAGGCTTATTGAACTAGCCGACATTTTAGTGGCTGGCACTTATTGACGCTTCTCTCTTAATTACTTGTCTTCTGAAGATTGTGGTCTTGTAGTTAGTAGTCTACCTTTATTGGGTTTTATTTGTATGTTTATTATACTATAGGAAAACGGGATAGAGAAAGGGGAGGTTTGGGTACCCATAAACCGGTTTAACCCTACTGCTAGCTCATGCTATTGCCGATACCAAGTCAAGTCTGCCTAATTCGAGTTCCTATTGCTGTCTTTGTTTATATTTTGTCAATTTATTGTTTATTTGTGCAGTTTCTGGAAGGTTTTGGCATGTGATTGTAATTTTAGGCCATTGTTAGTGTTTCCTGTTATCTTTTCTACATTAATAGATGTAGTGTCAAATAAGATATGTTTAAGATACGCAGAAGTGTTACAATTATAATTAAAATTGCTACACATACATGGCTTTCATCACAAAGTATCTTTAGAGTATAGCTTGTTGCTATTTAATTAGTTTTAAATTATTATCATACAAGTGTGGACACTGAATCCTGTATTTGAAACAGACTGTATTCTGAGAAACATCTGTCAACACTGTGTTATGAAGTTTAAAAGTCGTTCACATTTGATATAAAAAGGAGAAAAATAGTCCCTTCTTCATGGAAAAGCAGGTCTTTCGTCATCATTTTTATATAAAAATGAGTCATTGCTCATGTAAAGAATGCTGCTTATTAGTCGTTGTTGTCGAATATAGTCTGTGTTAAATGTGTTTAATTCTTATTTAAAACGTCATTTCGATACGCCAAGCATGCGCGATTCGTAGATACTGTCCTTCAAAATTACAGTCTAAATGTCAGAACCAAACATGAAATGTGGAGACCGGTAACATTTTGGATGGATAAAGGGAATCGTGCAGTAGATGTTTTTGGAGTTCTTTAGATCTTCATGTATCGATGTAACTCACGTAAGCATATTTTCAGTCAGTTTAAGAA
This sequence comes from Modiolus philippinarum, assembly GCA_002080025.1. NCBI lineage: Eukaryota > Metazoa > Mollusca > Bivalvia > Mytilida > Modiolidae > Modiolus > Modiolus philippinarum. The sequence continues at coordinate 10,215 of MJUU01073399.1, read as the reverse complement.
GGTTTTATACAAGAAGGGGTCTCTTCCCGGTTTTTAACCGGGTTTTCCCGTTGGGCAATCCGGTTAATAAAATGATCATGTATGGCGGGTTGATGAATAGGCGGTTGGGTGCAAGATGTAAGCGCAACTCCCCAAAAACTGTTTAACAGCATATCATGAAATGGGGTAATAGCAAAGTTACCTAACAGACTGGTCAAGATCCAAAGTCCATTTTGCATGTAGCATGGACAGAATATGTAGATGTGCAAATTATCAGGGATTTTTCATCATGCAATTTTTCCAAGAGTTATTCACCGTTCAGTGAAATTTTCATGAAAATTGTAAAAAGCAAAGACATGATGAGTATAATGGCATTCTGTCGGGGATTTTTCATCTAGCAATTATTTCAGAAATTATGCCCCTTTGAACTTAATAGGTGTTGTGATCATATAGTTGTGAGAGCAACCGTTCAACAGAATTTCAAGGGCATGATGTGTAGATGTGCATGTTGTCGGTTTTTTCTACTTGAACTTTGCCAGGAGTTATGCCCCATTGAACTAAAATAGGTGTTTTGACTTTATGCTGGTAAAGGCAATTTCTCTGATACTGTTTAATAGAATTTCATGGAACTTAGCATGGAGCAAAGCCATAATTTGAAGACGTGCATATGGTTTGGGTTATTTTTCTGCACTTTTCCTCAAGGAGTTATGCCACTCTGAACTAAGAAATTAACAGGTCTATTAAAGTTCCGAAACCAATCTTTTTAAAAATCCCAACCCATGGCTCATCAGCTTGAATGGCTTATTGTCGTCAACAACATACAATAAAATTTTATGGTCCATGGTACATACGTTAGTATAATTAAACACTGCGAATGTTAATTCGGAGCAATTATTTTCTTTAGGAAAATATTACGTAAAACTGGGACATTACTGGGAGGACCACCCTTTGACCTTTACTACAAGGGAAGAAGTAAAAGCCTGGTTTTGTTCTGGGGGTGATCGTCAGATTATAGAAGACACCATAAGTATAATCCAGGATATAGTAAAAGGTAAAAACTGAAATAAGGTGTTCATTATGTTCAAAATTGTATCACAGTATAGCTGTATATGTTACGGTACAATTTTTAATTTGCTATGATCCAGAATCATCCTGATCTGTTGTGTATTTAATCCAGCACAAATTAGAATACAAGTTTCTGCTAGGAGAAATACATTTGGAAATGAATACCGAAGCTGAAAAGCAAATCAGATATTTACAAAATTATCGATCAGAATTGTCAAGAGAAAAAGTCCAAGAGGCAAAAATTCAAAGCAGTTAGAAGACAGGAAAAAATCGACTGCAATGGCTCTGACTTGGAATAGGCAATCCAAAAGAAATGGTGGGTTAACCCAGTGTAGTTGTACGTGACACCTCACCATCCATTGGGCTTATGTACGGTAACAATTCAACAGCAATAGCGTTTGCAAAGTCAAGATGATATTGTGAAAGATCTCTTGGATGGCTGATGGTAAATTTTGAAAAAATAGGCAAAAACCATAACACATTGAAATTTTAATGTACAACAAATGGAAACATGACACAGATAAAGCAATGAAAAATGTATCATGACACCTCAAAACTGTTAGTGTCCTCAGGTATCACTAGCCAAGTCCTGTTCAACTTCGTGACTAAGCAGGTAACAGATCCTTTATCTGCAATATGCTAAAAACGGAAAGTAGAGTCAGAAATATCGTCAAGATGAAGAACAACAATAAAAGCGTTGTTCCTTTGCCATGTTTTACCATGTATTTATAGAGACTTTGTCTCATGTGCATTAACTCCATATCCTTTTATTCACCATTTAGAAATGTCTTCCTCGCGATAATCTCGTTTAGTTTGCTGTTGTTTAGGCCCTCCATATTGTTTGTTCTTTATCAGCCATAAATATTTATTTGACTTTTGGTCCTCCAAAACAGTAAATTTAATCTGCACTGAAGAGGAAACATCGGCAGTAGAATACCGAAGGAACAAGGAAAATGACTACAAAAATCGAAGTCCAAAGACATGGCAAAAACGGTAACAGATAAAACAAAGACAAAACAAGGACGTGAGTCAGCTGCAATGCACGGAAATCAAAAGAATAACATTAAGAACTAAGGCACTCACAGTGTGAACACCCATGAAAACCGGGAGTGACATCAGGTGCTCCGGAAGGGTAAGCATGTCCTGCCCCGCTAGCGACACCCGTCAACTATCAGTAAGGCATAAAGTGTTTTTAAAGGTCTGTTTTGTAGCAGATTGCTTAATGTCATTTTCTAACCCTTAGACAAAAACCAATGAAATCCACAATACATGTTACTTCTTTAACCCTCAAACAGTATCATGGTAAAATTTTGAAAAGCTTTTTTTGTAAATCTCTATAGTATGAAAACAATCACAAGGACAAATCGGTAGTACAAACATCACTCACGAAGACAAAACTATAATGTTACAGTATGACATACAAGACAACACGAAAAACTAAAGCACTAAAAAAATGATAAAAAATCCAGAAAAACTGGGACGTAACTAACATTCTTTACGTAATAGGGATACTGACCGGATATTCTTCATGATTCAGTTAAATTGGCTTTGGGATCCAATGACCTGAAGATTTTACAATTATACTGGCCTCTCACTGATACTGCCGATGTCTACCGAAATCAACGATGATTCTTTACCAAACCCTTCGGGAAGTATTGAATTTGATTATTATTCCGTAGTGCGACAGTGTTTTACCAGCAGGCTAGACTCCTTGAGCTAGCCGGCAGTTTAGTGGCGAGCACTCCTCGACCCATCTTTCTCAATTACGTTTTGTCTATTCTTTCCTTTTCAAGATTGTGGTCATAGAGTTAGTGGTCTACCTGTATTGGGTTTTATCCTAGGGGGGTACTCTCAATTATCATCTGTACCTAGCCTGGTCCCCGGAAAAAAAATTTAACCCCAAAAAAATAGTACTTTTTTCAAACTACCCCCCAAAAAATAGTTCTTTTTCGAATCACCCCAAAAAAATAGTTGCTTAAATAAGTGGACCCAAAAAAATATGTTAGAAAAATAACACTTAAATATATACATGGTGTATTTTAACATAAAAAAAAGAAAATTGAAATTAAATTGACAAAATTTAAAAGTTTCCTCAGTTTAACATCTTATAAAATTAATTACTAGATCATTGTAATCAGTGTCGTGCTGACAAATCAGTTGAATTTATTATTTGAGTAACCACATGTGTTTATCCATGGTATATTTCTTCATTTTCTATGCAAACAAAACAACCAAAAATATGACATATTTGCCTACCCCTAAAAAAATACCTTACAATTATTAATACCCCAAAAAAATAGTTAATAATATTTCTAACCCCCAAAAATAGCTTGGAATTTCTTGAACCCCAAAAAATAGCAAAATTCAGAAATTTACACCCCAAAAAATAGTACCAGCCTAGGTACGGGAAAAAATTTGGAGTACCCCCCTGGGGGTTTTATTTGTATGTTTATTATACTATAGGGAAACGGGATAGAGAAAGGGGAGGTTTGGGTACCCATAAACTGGTTTAACCCTACCGCTGGCTGTTGCCAGTGCCGGTACCAAGTCCGGCTATCCCGAGTTCCTATCGTTATCTATGTTTGTCTTTTGTCATTTTATTGTTTTTCTTGTGCAGTTCCCTGGTTGATTATGGCGTGTGATTGTAATGTTCGGCAATTGTAAGTGTTTCCTGTTATCTTCCTTTCATTAACGGACAGTGTGAACTCCCATAAAAACCGGGAGTGACATCAGGTGCTCCGGATGGGTAAGCGTGTCCTGCTCCGCTAGCGGCACCCGTCACACTATCAGTGAGTCAATCCAGGGTTGAGTCAAATCTGGTTATGTCAAATCCGTGAAGGCGTGAAATATAGCTGAAAATGTCCGTTTTCATTTTGGACACAGACACGTACAGATAAAAAAGATACAAAAAGATACACCAGAATAAACTACAACTCTGTATTTGCTGTTATAAATGATAAAATACCGAACTAACTGTCAAATGTGAGTAATATTTTACTAATTATTACAAATCAATTTTATATGTCAACAGGAATAACAACGTTATCATACCAAGCTGACTGTTGTATTATTGTGAAAACCCCTTCACATAGACCTTACATTGACCACATTCATACACAGTTAGGTGTCGCATTGGGTGGAAATGGACATGCAGCAAAATCAGCTGATGAAATAGGACGTATTGCAGCAGGTATGATGATGAAAAACATCTGGGACTCTCAGCTTCCTAAGGAGGAGTTTGCTGTTAAATTGATTGACAGTTCATCTAAACTTTGACAGATATGCCTTATTGATGTGTTTTTATGATTCTTCATATGACCACAGGTCTTCAATATTTACAATGTATCTGCAAACACAATGATTATTTGATGTCGATTGAACATTTAAATTGCGATTCGATGGAGATGATATCAATGCATTTGATATCTCCAATTCTTTATTTAGAGAGAGTGCTTAAATTATCCCAAAGGGGATTGCCTGTTCAGTTCTGAAAAAAAACTTTCTAATCCATATTGCAAATATGTTTCTTCGTGTGGACTCATAGTTTTTATTTTACCATACAGATAGAATGTCATTATCCAGAATAAAAATGTATTTGAATTACCATAATTGTAAGCATGCAAATTAAAAGTATGAAACATAAGTTTTCAGTAATTAAAAACAATAGTGTGTGACTTTGAAAAGGGTTCAGGGGAATATAGAACTTCCTGTAAATGTAGTTCCTGCAGATGACCATTTCGACAACTTATGCGCAGATCAAGTCATGATATTTTGAAGACCATAAAGATTTATAAAGGCTGATAATGAACAAACCCCAAAATTTGATCTAAATTCGAAGACAAAGTTTAGTTATTGCCCTTTTCAATATAATTTTCAATATTTTGATATTTTCTCTAAAAAAGACTATAACCGGTAGATGTCAACGTAAATTGCAAAAATGTTCAGCCTATCAAGGTATACCCACCTAGACATTTTAAACAAAATCTGAATATTCATAAATGAGTTATTGCCCTTTATGTGTAAAATGTTTTGCTAGTTTATACATGTTGCCTAACATTTCGAAAAGGATTCGAGATAGAAGTTAAGATTTAATGCAAAACTGTTCAGTATGTCAATGAATACATTTTATCTGCACGATGGAAGTTGCTGACCTCATCCAAGATGGCCGTCAGCGGGGAAGTAAGTGAGAACCGAACCGTCAGTCAAAAAAAAAACGAACAATCCATGGACAACGGCAACATCGGAAACACAAGGAAACAAGGACACCACTTAGTTTAACATTAGACTATATGTAAAACGCATACAAAGATCTTCTCCTTAGAGACTACTTGGACAATTAGAACTATACTTGGTCACTGAATGAATGAACTTTATTTCGCATAGTTACACAGAATGTATAACAAGATAGATTTACAGCACAGCTGTCCTGAGTTGGTTCCCTTTGAAAATACGTCCGATAAGTCCACATCAGATCAAAGATGGCCGCAAGCGGAGAACATAGTTTAAAATTGGCCAATTGGAACCAAACCTGGTCACGACTGTCCTTCATTGGCTGTTTGGCTGTCTTCGTAAAAGTATAAATGAAATCGGCTTAAACCAGAACTGTGAATAAAGGAGATACAGCATTTAAAAATCCAAAATTAAGATATTGTAGTTTCCAAGTAAAATCAGACTAAAGTAGTTATAATAAAAAATCTACTGCTCAATCTTTCGACAAGCAATCTTTCCTCAGTTCAGATTGAATTAAACCAATTGAAAGACAGATACAGATATAAAAAATAATAAAGATTCACTTAAAAAAAAAAACAAAAAACAAAAAAAACAAAACAAAACAAAAAGAAAAAAAAAACCAGAAAACCCGTTTTTCTGCAAATATGCTGACTTACAAGATGGCCTTTTCCGCACAGAACGGCGACAATGAAAATACGTTACTGCAATAATCTTTATATTAAGACGCCGATTTATTGTCCGTAACTAGTAAGGGGAGTTTAATCGACTTTGATATTCCATTGATTCCATCTGCACAGATTACTTTGTAAGCACAAAACCTCTTAAACCAAGTTAATTAAACCACTTGAAGGATTTTGATACTTTACACAAAGGAGAGATTTGCTTGAAGGAATATAATTATTGTTCGAAACCAGGAAGGGGAGATAAATCGACTGAAAGTTTTCAATGATTCCATTTGCACAGATTATCTTCTGAGTGCAACTCATCTTAAACCGCTTGAAGGATTAAGATGAAGCCTTACAAAATATAAATATTGTCGGAAACCAGAAAGGGGAAATATTTTGACTTTGAGCTTCACTTTATTCCACCTTCAGAAATTATCTCGAAAGTAGAACTCCTTTTAAATCCCTTGTACAATTTTTTATGAAATTTTTCACAAGAGGAGGACACCATGTATAGATGTCCATAAAGGAATATAGTTATTGAGGAAAACCAGGAAGGGGAGATAGTTAGATTTTGCTTTTCAGTTGATTCCATCTGCATAGATTACTTGTAAGTGCAATTCCTCGTAAAGCACTTAATGGATTTTTATGAAGCTTTGCACATGAGAAGATGTGCATGAATGAATATAATTATTGTCCAAATCTAAGAAAGGGAGATAATTTGACTTCGACTTTTCGTTGATTACATCTGCAATTATCTTCAGGAATTGGTCATTTTTCAAAGTCAAAGTCAAAAGTCAAAAAGCTTTATTTAGAGTCGATAAAAGCAATAACAATACAACATAAGCTTCAAGGAGCTTTTTAAATCAGCTAAAACAATAACAGACATAATTTAAACACACATGCAACACATGTTTACATACATACACAGTTTTTTTAGTTATAAATAAACAAAATCATTTTTGACAAAGCACAAGTAAAATGCAGCACTAGCAAATACAAGCACAAACACAAAGTTAAAATACACATGCATACAAAAAAGCACATTAAGTAAAGCATCCTCAACTTGTAGCAACATAAAAAGCAATACATTATTTGCCATAAATCTTGGCAATATTCTTCATAATAAACAGATTACCACCAAGATACTACCATACTTTAAAGACCAAACAGTTCCTCTTATATCTTATACATCACGTTATTACAGGGGACCTCAACATCGTGAGCAATGAAAAACTACGTGATCTTTTCACAAAAGGTCCAAAATATCGTGAACCCCAACCCATCAATTGGAAACATAACTTTAAAATATTGATGGACGCAGTTGAGGAATACCCCAAACAATGGGCTAAGAGAGAGAAGGAAAAGGTCGAAACACTGTCCGACTTGATCAGTTCCATAAAGTCATTGATTGTAGCTCGAATGAGGCGCCTAAAGACAACCATGAGCCCTCATTCAAAAAGCATATTCGATGATCCCGAGGTAGAAAAAACATTGTCCTTCCTCCATGACAATTATGTCATCGTACCAGCTGACAAGGCCCAAAACAACATCACATTTATCTGCAAAAGACACTACATTGACTGCTTAATGAAGGAGATGGGCATTGACAATTCATTTGGCAACCCCACATACAAACTCTCCACCATACCAAGGGAGGACATACTAAACAATCACAAATCAGTATTGTCTTCCCATGGTATCAGTTTGAGTGAAGAGAACAACAACCTGCCTTGTATCTACTGGGTAACTTAATTACATAAATGCCCTTACAAACAGAGATACATTGCTGGGTCTGCCAAATGCACAACAAAACCCCTTTCTAAGCTCCTCACTTCATTACTTACTGCAGTCAAAGATGGTCTAAAGATATATAGTGATAAAGTATACTCAACAAGTGGAGTGAATCAGATGTGGATTCTCAAAAACTCAAAAGACTTATTAGAATATCTATCTTCAACTGAACTCAACCACTGCGACAGTATCAAAACATTTGACTTTTCTACTCTCTATACTACTCTTCCACACGATAAGCTAAAGTCAGTACTCCGGGATTTAATACATCAGTCTTTCTGTACTAAAAAGGGTGAAAGAAGATATTCTTATTTAGTGATAGGTAAAGATGGGGCCTATTTTGTTAAACATCACACTGATTCACACAAAAAGTATACAGAGGAGGATGTCATTGCAATGCTGGAATTCTTGATTGATAACATATTTATAGAATTTGGAGGACAAGTTTTCCAGCAGACAATAGGGATACCTATGGGGACTAATTGTGCGCCGCTTCTAGCAGATTTGTTTCTTTATTCGTATGAAGCCAGGTTCATACAAGGGCTAGTTCAGAAAAAAGACAATAAGCTAGCCAAATCCTTTAATTTCAGTTTCCGTTATATAGATGATGTTCTTTCATTGAACAATCCTCAATTTAAGGATAACCTTCATCTTATATACCCAAATGAACTCGAAATGAAAGAGACCACTGATACACCATCATCAGCATCATACCTGGACCTACACCTCTACATTGACAACTCTGGACGTCTGAAAACAAAACTTTACGACAAGCGTGATGATTTCGACTTTCCAATAGTGAACTTCCCGTTTTTGAGCAGTAATATTCCCACTTCTCCGGCATATGGCGTGTTCATTTCACAACTCATTCGCTATTGCCGTGCCTGTAGTTTGTACAGCGATTTTGTCAACAGAGCGAAATTACTGTCTCAAAACTTTTTACATCAAGGGTATGTTCAGTCACTGTTGCAATTGTCACTACAGAAGTTTTACGGTCGTCACCACGATTTGACAGATCATTACAATGTTTCTGTTTCACAAATGAGAACAGATATTTTTGGGTAGATCCAGAGTTTGTTACCGGACTGACTAACACCGATTGTGACAAAACCGGACTTTTCACTGGCAGTGTGACGGGTGCCACATGTGGAGCAGATCATGCTTACCCTTCCGGAGCACCTGATGATACCTCAGTTTTTATAGGGGTTCACACTGCTAGTGCTTTAGTTTTGTGGCGTTCTTGTTCATTTTTGTTTATTTGTTTTGTCTTTGTCATACTGTCTCAGTTCGTGTTGCTGTGAATTGCCATGATTTTGGATTTATGATTTTAGAATTTCCCCTTTCCTTGTTCTTGCTTCGGTATTCGTTTGCCGATGTATTGAAGCATAAAAACTTATAAAAATTTAAGCAAATGCATCAATAAAACAAATTCATGCCCAAACTAAAAGCAATTAATCACATGCACTACATTTACATGAGTTACCATTCCAAGTACTGATTAATTTAATAAATTGGTTAAAATTTGTTTCTAATCTAAAATTATCTGGTAACTCATTCCATGTTTTTGCAGCTAAAAATCTAAAAGAGTGAATTCCATACCTGGTAGTTTTTACATTTGGTGTATCTACGGTATTTTCGTATCGAAAAGAATAATTATGTTTTTTGAAATTAATCAAGTCAATTAAATAAACGGGGTTTCTATTATGTAAAATTTAAAAACTTTCTATTGCAATTGTCCTCAATATTCGGACACTTAATAATGGTAATTTAGATTTTGCAAGTAATTCTTCATATGAAAGTTCGTAGTCCTCATAAATAAACCTCAAGGCTCTCTCTTGACTTTGAGGGTAGATATTTTGAAATAAAGCTGTGGCAGAAAAAACATTTTTTCATAGTAATCCTCCTGAGAAGTTGTTTTCAAAGTGTTACAACGAAATTTCTCTGAGGCTTATGATTTTTGTGTAAAATGTCAAAGAAGCCCAAAAAAGCAGAATTTCATTTTTGTCGTATTTGGGCAGAATATTTTCATTTGAACCCTTGTGAAAAGTTCACAGTGGAAAAGTTATTTCTTGAGTATTATATCATCATGTCCATACTCATATTAAGTACATACTTGTAGTGTGTCCACACCTGTATCATCCCATACCCACCTAAATTTGCACTTACCGTATTGATTCAGGGTTCTATGTGTCTGCCATTCGGGCAAAGCAACATCTTGTTTTCCTTACATAGAAGTATTTTCTTATCATAAACAAAGTTTATTAAAATAAGTGTCAATTCCTTTCATTGGTTCGATATTTTATCCTGTTGAATAAATAACGCGTTGGCCACTCCTAGCGAACCTCTTCATGCTGATTATGTAAGTCATGTCATATATAAAACAAAAAAAATGGTTGTCAGAGTATTACAATCTTGACACATAAAAATAAGTATTAAAGAACGGCAGTAGAATACCGAAGGAACAAAGGGGTGAAATTCACAAAAA
>MJUU01073397.1:665-22781 GCA_002080025.1 Modiolus philippinarum | reverse complement strand
TTTGCCCCGTTGTGGGCCCTGATTTGGTCAAATAAAGTATTCTATTCTAATGCAAAACAATAGATGTGTGCTCTTTATTTTTACTTATATATGGTATATTTGTACGTGGGATAATATCTGATATGTACGATTTGTTCAATTACTATTATCTAATTTCATATAAATTCTAAAACCGAAGAACTGACTCTATCCATCGTAGTTTTGTCCTTAGGGACCGACCATTTCCCCTGAAGGGTGGGTTATGGTTTTTTTTCTGGACAGAAAATTTTTTTTTTTCACGTGTATCAACAAAATATTTTTTTTCAAAATAACATTATTTTTTGGGCAGAAAGCCTCCTTCAGAAAATTTTTTTTCATCATCTTGGCAGCCAAAATATTTTTTTCACACAAAATCGGATCCAAAATATTTTTTTAGAAAAAAACCATAGCCCCCCCCCCCTTTTCAAGTTAAATGGTCGGTCCCTTAGCTATATTCAATATTACTGATTATTCGGTATTTTAAACATTTTTGGAATTGTGGATTTCCTATATTTGGGTTCTAGTACTGCTGATGAGGAATAGATTTCCGAAATGGCCATACAGCTCATCAAAATTATCGCAGTTGGAGTTAACATACGTGTTATGGTCTCATGTTCATTTACTCCACATCCTTTCGTAAAATATATAAAGCTATAACGAGAGACGATATAAATTAAAAAGTTTATGCAGTCAGGTATCATTGCAACTCATGTTTGGTATTTTCAATATGTGGTTTTATGGTATGAATTAGTATAATGAAAAGGGTGGTAGGTATTTCCTACTAAATACAAAGAAAAATATATAATGTTGAACGCACGTATAGAAAAATATAAACTAAATTAGCAAACAATTGATAGAATTGTTGTTCTGGTCGAATAGGCTGCTATTGATCACTAAATCTTAATACCCTGAGGCCATAGAACCTCAGGGCAATCTTCCCTCCCTCCTCAAGAGCCTCATCCATTGTGGCCCCGTCTGATGGCAGCTATTCCTTTTGCCAACTCCGCGAGATACCTTGAATGGCCATGCACAGTCTGTGGCACCCAGGTTGGCCTGAAATAGGGAGCATCAGACTCAAGCAGGATGCGCTCCCTGGGTATCCTGTCCACAGCCCTCTACTGCTCCTTGTCAAACATTCTTACCCAACCTGTGAATCCGAAGTGGGTACCCGGGAAGTTTTCACTTAGACATTCTAGAAAAGGCTCCCAGTTCAACTCGGAAAAGGATTTGAATAAATTCATTTCATAGTGACCGGCACCGATTCTAAGGTTAAGCCAGTCAAACTCATTTATATATCTACAAGTCGCAACATCATGTTCCTCTTTAGCATGTTGAACCAGTAGTGATTTGGAAATAAATGATTTTCCACAGTTTGCCTCTGTGCAAATGACTGCTTCTTCCAGGAGCTTCTTAATGATGGCAAATGGTAACCCATCACAACATATGAAAGTCCACTTTCTTTCACCTTGATTGTATCTTTCCATTCCACAATCTACTCCAATGTGTCGAAGAACCTTTGACAGAGATTCCAAGCTGTTAGGGTTGCAAAACACGGGATCAGTAAGGACAATGTCATGGCTTCTGATGTGATTGCTGTCAACATGATCATACATTGTATGATGACTAACCATAGTAGTATTATCCCCATCCACTCTCGTAAACTTAATGTAGGACTCTGGCTTCTGCTTCTGACTTAAATCTAAATTTAATGACTTTCTTTGCAGTTTTCACAGATCTTATTCCTTTTGTTATTTACATGCCCACATTTGGCACATGTGATTTTTGTGTCTTCAAATACTTGATCTGAAATTTGCTGGTCAATAGAATCAGTAAACTCTTCAGCTAATGAGTTTTGTTTTTCTATAACCTTGTCTATTGCATTTGTGAGAAAATGAAATACTTGTTCATAGTGTTGTCTTAAGTACTCCTCTTGACATCTTGGATCCATCATTTCCTTATTGCTCTTTGATTACTTCGAAAATTAAATTTGGAGGTTTTAAGTTATTGTTCCTTGAAGATTGTTTGAATCAAGAGTTAAAATGAGAAAATGCAGATTGATAGCGTTCATTTACCATAAGAGCTTCTTTCTCCTCGCCAATATCTGGGAGATCGAACAATTGCCTATAGTCTTTGCTCGTAATTTTCCGAAATGTTTCGATTTTGCGTTTTATTGAATTCTCCACCATTTCTGGTCTTTCAAAATTATATTTAGTCCTCGCCAAATTCCACGGCATCATCAGAGTTGTCTGCTCTTATTCGAAGGGCTTGACTTGATGAAGCTGGGCCCAGCCATTTCACTAGGAGGTCAATTTCCACCGATGTGGTAACGTTCAATTCATTTACGACATTTTTTAGCACAGTTATCAGATATATAGTCATTGAACGTATTGGCTTTTGTTATTGGCTCTGTATCAAGTAAATTGTTATATTTAGAGTCGTGCATTTGCAGTGTTTGGTCTTTATTATCTCAACGTTCATAGGAGTCTCTCAAGACAGGTTTTCTTCCTTCTTTTAAGAGTTCTTCACTTATCACAGAATCTATTGTAGAAATTTCAGATCCACTCACTTGAAAAGCCTCTCGTTTTGTTCCAACTGGAGACTCAGCTTTGTTTACTTCATACTGTTTATTTTGCAATTCTAAATCTGCACCGAGCGCAGCCTTTTGCTTCCTGTTCTGTATATTTCAGTCTTACTTTAGCTGCTTCCAATTTCACCTGTTTTTTTACCAACATTACTGAAGTCGTCGAGTAGCATGACTTTCATCGACTTGCTTTAGAAATTGCCCTCTGAGATTCATTTTTGACCTGAATACCTGATTCTTTTTCTTTTTAACTATAGGTTCTTCCTTTAGGGTTTTTTTTTTTTTTTTTTTTTTTTTTTTTTGCAAAGATATTTCGGTATTTGCGTTAGACAAAAACTCCGCAATACGAAACGCAGACACAACGCTAAGACCAAGAATCTTTTGCACAATTTACAACAGAAGGTCATCACCACGATCCTGCCTTTGTAAAGATAACATTATCTCTTGGTTTACATTAGGCGGATAAAAGGCTTGCAATTGGACTGAATTTTGTGGTCTTTTACTAAATCCGTAATTACCCATTTCTTCTTTTCATCAGCAGCTTCATCCCCAAATTTATCATCGCCTTCAAATATTTGGGAGTAGTGTAAATTAAATTTTAATACTGCCTACATTGAATTTTAATACTGCTTACATTTTGACCACATAATGTGCCAAGTGACCCATTTATGATTGGTCTAAATAAGTCACTCTCGATTCTATTTGGAACAACTGGATGACAATATACGGGAAATGTCGCTTGTCTTATTTTCAGTGCCAATGTAGCAATAGAAACCGAAATGTGGTCATTTGTTATCATGTCGGCTACGGGTAATGATGGCTCGCCTTTCACCGTGTTGTTTACACAAGCTGCAAAATAGTACGTTTTTTGTCTTGGACTGTTATTCTCTTTATAATTTCCCCTGTGGCGTCAATGTTCAGAACTAAAGAGTTCAGTTTACGAAGTGGCTTGATACGTTTGATCTGCTCCTCGTATGACACTTTACGAATCAGCACAAACCGCTTGTACATAGCCCATTATTTTGTTGCCCTCGTCATCTATCTCCTGAATTGCATTTTTTGTGTCAATACACCACCAATGTCTCCGTTTTGGAATTTTTCCTTTTGTCGTTATTCATACAATAATCTACTTAAAAGCTTCTTCGTGAGATATTCTGTGAAGTTCCTGTCTTCAATTGCATGTCGGACATCAAGCTGTAATGGACATTTCTAACGCCTTCCGACTCTTATCGTTTCCCTATTTCTTCCGTGTCTGGTCCTGTTAATTTCCATTTTGTAGATTATATCGTCTGATTGTATGCATTTCCCGTTAATTTCAGTTTTTGGATTACATCGTCTGATTGTATTCATTTCCCGTTAATTTCCGTTTTTAAGCCTCGTTTTCAACAACTTCGCCAACTGTTTTGATTTTATCTGCACCGGTGGGACGTGTGTTGGGGTGTGCGTGTACGGAGGATGGATTGACCGTAACTTCGGTGTTTTGATATTAATTAACACTGGGCCGATGCCACTGCTAATGGGCTGTTAGTCCACGTGTTAGTCCCCGAGGGTATTCACCAACCCAGTAGTCAGTACTTCAGTGCTGACCCGAAAACCGATTTAATTTAAATTTGCAATATCTAAATTTTACAAAATTTTGTTTAAAACTAAGGAGTATCTCCCTCATGCATAGCTCTGTTCTTAGCTGTATCTTGCCTTTTCTATCTAGACCCATTTGGTTATTTGTTCTCAATCATATTTTACACGTTTTGATTAATGGACTTCAAAATGTTTTGATTTTATCTGCACTGGTGGGACGTGGGTTGTCGGGGTGCGCGTGTGCGGAGGATGGATTGACAGTAACTTCGGATTTTTGATATTTAGTGCATCTGAATCTTTCTTGATTGAGGTTACAAATGAATTGCGAGTCATTTACGAGGGTTGCCCGTAAAGTTCGTGGACAATCTGAATAAAAATTGTTAAATAACGATAATTTATATAAAAATAAATATTTTCAGTTACAATGTGTATCACTGCATATGTCTGCAAAATATCTTCGCAATCAAAGTACAGGTAATTATTATTTTTTCAATAGAAAACAGACTAATATTATACACCGGAGCAAACATTCGTGAAATGTTGACGTTGGCTGTCGTTCTATTTTTGCAGTTAAAATTGAATGAAGAATTTTCAATTCAACAAATTTGGAACTTCTGCAGTTTCCAGTCTTTAAAATATTTAAAGAATTTGATATAATTTCTTGTGCGTAGATTTTGTTAATTGAAAAACTACATGCCAACTTCATTGACTGATAATCGGCGGTCATAGTCAATAATACCCCGAAATTGTAGTTGCGCAATTTATGAAAAATTGCTATATTGGATAAATCAGAATATCATATCTCCCTTACTGTTTATAATGCTATATTGGATAAATCTGAGTATCATATCTCCCTTACTGTCTATAATGCTATATTGGATAAATCAGAGTATCATATCCCCCTTACTGTTTATAATGCTATATTGGATAAATCTGAGTACCATATCTCCCTTACTGTTTATAATGCTATATTGGATAAATCTGAGTACCATATCTCTCTTACTGTCCATAATGCTATATTGGATAAATCAGAGTATCATATCTCCCTTACTGTCTATAATGCTATATTGGATAAATCTGAGTACCGTTTCTCCCTTACTCTCTATAATGCTATATTGGATAAATCTGTGTATCATATCTCCCTTACTGTCTGGGACAATTCTGACTCAATGATGTATTTAATGTAGGAATGCCACTATTTAAATTGTTAATGTAACTCACTAATATTGTTTCGACTTCAATACTATCTGATGATTTCTCATAATCACAATTATTTACTATACAAATTATCTATTGGAAAAACTGGTGTCTCTAGAAATGACAAACTGCATTGTGGATATATTGCTACTATAGCCATAATGTCCTTATAAAAATTTAACTTGTCTGCTGTTGGGTCAGCATTCATATACACAGTACCATGTTGTAACTTTTTTGAGAAGTCGCATGTCCCAACCCAAACATACAGATGTATATTTCCAAGTAATTGCAATTTACTAGGCAAGATTGCTTTTAACCAGTCAATCGACTTTTTTGTTGTCAACCCTTCCTAGACCACCAAACAATATTTTTCTATACTTTAATGCACATGTGATTTCAGATATGGCTTTTGCTGTCAGAAAGTACAACGCACTTTTACTTTAAAAGTGTGTCTAGCAATAATTGATAGACGGATGCGTGTTTAAATATTTGTTCAGATTTGTGATACTCATGTTCTTTGTAGCATAATATAAAACATGTGGTTAAGATTATATTAAAGGTATCTGGTTCCTCATTATTATAATTAACTATGTACCAGACTTATGTAATAAATGATTTTTTTCAAATGGACAGTTTTAGTAAATTTTGACAATATAGTTTCCACATAATATAAAAAATAAATGGAATTTGAATATATAATTGATGAAAAATACACATGAAAATCAAATAATCCCCCAAAAATAATCAGATTATCAAGAAACCCATGTCACAAAAGAAAACTCATTAGGAGAAAAAAATATTATTATCGGAAATTGTGTATTTCCATCGATGTCTGTATCAGTATAAAGACAATTAAACATGCTAAATTTATATATTTGAGAATTTTGAGTAAGGATATTCTCCCTTAAGCAACTTAAGTCCTGTCAGTAGCCGATTATGGCTTTGAATTTAGATCCTTTTGGTTGTCCGATCTCGATTAATTTTTATACATCTTACGGTTTATGATTTTCCAGATGTTTTGATTTGATCTGCACTGTATTTTTTTTTATTATTTTTAGTATCAGTAGGCCTTTAAAAAATTGTCTTTTCATCTACGCTTTTTCCATTGGGCACTAAGGTTTCTATGATATTTTTTGTCCAGTTTTTCCATGGTCTTTTTTAGGTCTTCTGAAAACCAGGGTATCGGCCTGGTTATCAGAACAGTTTCATCCTCTGCTTTCTTCACTGAACATAAAATCCAGCCTCATATCAAGGCATCCTTTTCTTTTGTGGTTTTTTCTCTTGCACGTAGGGCCTTCATGCGGTTCTGCAATTTCTGTAAATAAAAAAATACAATTATTTCTTCAGCAGGTAGCATTGCTCCATATCCAATAAATGTGTATTTCTATAAAGGAAAATACTGTTTGAAAAGTGTTGACTGTTAATTTAGGGACAAGTTACAGTTCTAAAAGGGATGCCACAGATACAGTAATTAAAAATCATTTGGGAAATCACAGAAACAATGGTTTTTGCACATTTATCAGAGACTATCAGTTCACATTTTTCTTACTTTTTATACCATTGTCTCAAAGTTTGGTTCTAGGCTTGTTGTCTCTTAGGAGATCTTTGAATATGTTCCCATAGACTCCCAAAATTATGTTACAGTTGTTAAACATCTCGGATGGGATAATCTAAAGACCTTTGCAAGAAAGTTTGGGTGTTATTCAATTAACAGTTTCTAAAAAATCATTTGAAGGTTTTAGAGATATTAAAGTTTAAAAGTATCAGAATTTTGCTTGAAATATTAACAAAAATCAGAAAGGAGAGAAACTTGATTACAGATTTATGATATCTTTCTTGTTCCAACAAAGTGGTTTTGTTAAAAATTCTCCCAATGACAAGCTCAGTTAATCTAGCATGAATTAAATAAAGGGCTACTCCGAGCGCATGATACGACCGCAGCCAGCATGTCGACCACTGAAATGGGGTTAAGTGTACATTAAAATGAATGTGGATACAATAATTTGCTTGACACAATAAGGATATTGACAAATTAAATACCTGGACACAAAGAAGTGACAAAAATAAAACATTTTTTATTTATTTTTTTTAATGCAATTTTGATCCCTTTGACCGGAAACCTCCCCAGGAGACACATCTCTTCTGTGGTTTCGTCTGGCTGAACTGTGTCGTCCATCACCTCTGTTTCTTGGTCTGCTTGCTCGGGGGATGGGGTCCCAAAGAGACCTAAGAGATCAGAAGGGCAAATTTTAATGTTCCCTAGTTTGCATCCAGCTAATTACTGTGTCAAGCTCCTTATTGTGTCCATCAAGTTACTGTGTCAAGCTCTTAACTGTGTCTTCTTTCACTTTTAAAGTACACTTGTTTAAATTTCTTTGGTCGACGTGCTGCGGTCGTATCATGCTGTGCTCGGCGTAGCCCTTTAAATGATTAAATAAACATTACTAATTAATATCTTGTATACATAACAGATTACCTGTTTAATGTATGTCTTCTTTGAAATTAATTAATTTTATAAAGTTGTGTATAAATTAGTGATGAGACATTATGACTATATTATAATAAAAATTCAATGCAAGAGTTGCATGTATCTTGATACTTTTTTTTCCACTTTCTGTCAACTCTCTCCTAATTCACAACATACTACTTTCTGTCAACCAGAGGGGTGTCATATGGAACTCTCTCCCAATTCACAACATATCAGTGACCATATAATCTAGAGACACAAATGTTATTCAATGTACACAAGTTGCTAAAATATATAATTGTCATGTACAGAAATCACCCTTTTCTGACCTTATCATTCAGCAGAAATTGTTGAAATAAACATATTGACATGTAAGTTTATGTTTACTGACAATCCATGGATCAAAGAATAAAAATCGTATTAATCCTTAGAAATAACTTGTTGAAAGGACCATAGTGACAGTCATACATCAAAAAGAAATTCTCAAAACTACAATTTAAGAAAAAATGAGACAAACATATGATTTTAGAAAAAAAAAATCTGGCCCCGATTTTTGCCCAAAAAGAATTCTGGCAAGCACCTGGGTTGAAAAAAATAATCTTGCTCTGACTTTGTCCATTAAGTTAACTTGTTGAAATGACCATAGTGACAGTCATACATTCTAAAGAAATTCTCAAAACTGCAATTAAAGAAAAAATGAGACAAACAGATAATGCATATTATTTATTCACTTGGCATGCTCAAAATATTAACCAGCAGCACATGTTAAAATCAAGGAAAATCAGATTTAAAATAGAATTCTTTCAGTAGTTTGACAATTTATTTTCAAGGCTTTCAATTAGCAAATAGGGGGGTGAATCACTAAGGCTCATCTCCTTTTAAGTGAAATAATTAAGATATGTCATGTAAGCCCCGGCCATATATCACAATTTTTGAACCAAAACATTAGAAGACACCAAACCATCATTGGTTGCTGTTCTTGCATATAAACATATGAATTAAAATCTTGCTCTTTATGTGTTTGTGTTTGCCTGAATATTATATAAACTGTCTTATGTTCACTTCTTATATTATAGTGTTCAAAAGAAATTTATAAGAAATATTGATTCTATTTGTAATTTTTAACAACTAACAATACACATAAAAATACAGGTCAAAATTATTTGAGACAGGTAACAATATATGTTATAAGAGAATTCTGACCGTGAAATTAGTAGAAGGTCCCTTCTGTTTTTCTCGCACAATTACAGACTGTTGGAATCGTACAAACGGCTTAATTTCCTGCCCCTACCCATTTTTCCTTTTTTGCAGAGACAATCACAATTTGTCCCAGTTCGTCTTTCTACCTTTGTATCTCTCTTCGGCCGTCTTTGGGCGAGGAATTTTTATTGTTCCGAGTGTCGAATAAGAGTATGTTTTCGTGTTATTCTGCTCTAACGTCAAGAACATTTATATTTTTATCAATATGGCTGCCATTGGAAAGATAAAATGGAAAATTTAAGAGAGCAAATAAATAAACTGTTATTAACACGCGAGACAGTCTTGGAAATTTGACTCACAACAGTAGTTCTCTTTGGCAACCCAAAATTAATGTCTAGGCTTATTATTTCAACCACGGAGATGGCTTTTCAATCAAATAAAAATTATACAAATGTAATATGTTGAATAATGTGAAGAGACTGAACTATTATAAAGTTCTAAGTATAAATAAAACTTTCATTTTCCATATATAGAATATTGAAGTAAATACTTTGATGCAAGATACAACTTTGATTCTTTTTAAATATGTCAGTAGCCCTTAAAAGGGCTGTTTGTCTATAATTTCTTTATTTTCATTCGCCATGCCGGATACTTTACACAATCTGCCTCAGTTGTGTGTCCGAATGATCTCACTACATTTTTTCATCTAAATATGACTTGGTCATTCATAATCTTGAACTTCTGTTGTTTGATTTTGCACCATAGTTACGAGAACTCCAGTCTGTGGGTCAAAAAGATTAACAGAATGGTTAAATTTTGCACGTTCCTGTGGCCATTCACTGGTCTCAATGTACAATGGTACCAAACGATTGTTGTGTCCGCATTACACATGTCAAAAACCTGCATATGTCCTGGTTGGCTACTAGTATATTGATGTATATTGGCAAGACCGTAGACCTATTGCCTCCTACGCGAGGGATCAGAGCGTGTTATGTGCCACTAGTACGATTTGCATTGGTACATCACTTTCTTTTCCACCATCTTTGATCTTGAGTTGTTCTTGTCACTCCTTCAAAAATGGGGAGTGAAATTTTGACCCGCGAACAATGTTCTCGGGTTGATGTTCGTGCCGTTTGGGCGATATTTTGAAACGAGAACGTTGAACTCGGATTAAAAAAAATCCCCGCCCAAAGACGCCCTTCGTTTACATATGTTTTTCTCAGAAATAATTTGTTTTTGTTCTCATATACCTGAATCGGTTTACACGGGCTCAGGCTACATAGCTGCCGAGCGCGTCCCAAATTGTAGTCAGGTCAAAATACGGAAAGAATTACCTTGAACCATTGAAGCCAAACTGTGTTTTTTTTTTTCTCTAAGGAGAGCAGTCACTTGGTCTCGTATTTAAGGCTAAATTTCCTGCCCCTACCCATTTCTCCCCTCTAATCGTGACAATCTGCATGTAAGTTTTCATCCACCTTATTTTTTTCTTCTGTACTTGTTTTATTCTTTTGAATTGTACTTATTCTCGTCCTGATATATATACCCAATGTTTTGCTCACAGTGTGTTAGTGAATGAATGAATTATATACCTGACACGTTAGTATTGCACAAATGACGTAATATGATAACGAACATTAAGCAGATTTCAATCCACGAAGATAAATGCACTTCTGGTACTTGAATCGCTTTTCAGGGTTACGGCTTCAGAGCCAACGGGCGCATTACCAGGCCGTGCTTGTCTATGCGTGACAGTCTGATCACAAGTCGGAAACCCTGAATCGTTGTAGCCAAACTGTGGAGAAACGCCTAGTCCTATGCAATATTTAAACACCATCGATATTTCTATAACAGGAGCAGATTCGCTTGTGATTGTAAAGATGGCCTAATTTCCTGCCCCTACCCATTTCTGCTATATTTCAGTGGCTATCAATAATCGTTGCCTCCCAATTGTGCCTTCCATTTTTATATCTTTCTTCTAATACATAATATTTTGAAACGAATAATTCGCTGTCGTCATGGCAAATTAAAGCTGAAATATTGCTAAAAGGATTGATTGATTGAATAGTGGTTAACGTCTACTCAGCCAAATTTCAGCTATATCAAAACGAGAACAAGTTTGTTAATAAATAATCACTTTGGGGTATGGAAATGGCCATGGGACGGGAAATTCTGAATGCCACTGGAAAAGTAGGGTGAAATCGAAAAGGGCGGGGAATTTAGCCTTGTAGCCTTGCTTAAAGGATGAAAAATTCTAACTGATGAATTCTGAGAAACGCCACGTCCTATGCAGTATAAAATAAGAAAAAGAAGGGAAACGGGGAATGTGTCAAAGAGACAACGACCCTAAGGGGAGCAATAACAACTCAAAGCCACCATAAGATCTTCAATGAACGGTGAGGAAACCCCACACCCAACGGTAGGTCGGAGTTGGCCCCTAAATAAAAGAGTAATCAAGTTCAGCGAAATAAGCATCTTCCTAGACTCCGATAGACATAAAGTGAACTAACTAGAAAACAGACAAGACACACAAAGGCTTAATAAATTTCCTGACTTAGGACAGGCGCAAACCTGCTGCGGCGGGGTTAAACTAGTTTTAGTGGGCCCAAACCTTCCCCCTATAGCCAATGTTATAAATAAAAAAAACGAGCGTAACAACAGTAAAATTCAGTTGGCAACAGGACTGAGTCAACTGTGAAAAATGAAACTGAAAGAACTAAATATACGGACATAAACATGAAATCACAAGAGACTACTAGCAGTTAACTGACATGCCAGCTCCAGACCCATTACCAACTGACAAATTAAGTTATGTACCCTCAGTATACAGCTTCCATCAAGATCCCTTTTTAAAAGCCCTTTTTATATCTCACTTCGGTTTGGAAATAGTGCTTAATTTCCTGCCCCTACCCATTTTCCAGTGGTATTTAAAAATCGTTGTCCATTGCACCTTTATTTCTTTCCTATTTTCCAACATAATGTTTTGAAATGATCACCTTGTTTTCATTCTGATATGGCTGGAATATAGGTCAATAGATGAAAAATTCTGACAAATCAACCAATAATAATGCTTAAAAGATTGACATATGTTTTCTTTTTCAGCAATTAACCAAATCCGCATCAACACACATGTGTAGGGTACAAAAATGAACGTTAGGAGTGTCTGTGGCAAAACTACTCTTTCAAGGTAGAAACTATGCTTTTATTCGTCTGGGACTACTCTTTCGCACTAAATTGGGTATATAGGTCTGTACCCTGAATAACGTAACATTTGCATTTTTGATATCGGCATTGGACATAGCCATTTAATCAACATTCAACATTTGTCTTCAGACATACAGCCGCCGTGCGCGGTCCCGGCTGAAGAATAGGCCCGCAGCATCCCCTGAGCTTGGAGTATGAGCCATCCTAACAGAGGACCCCGAGGGAACCCCGGGATATAGAAATAGGACCCAGTATCTCCGGCTTGCGGGGTGTGACCCCTTCTAAACGGAGGCTGACCCCGAGGGTCCCGGGATATAGAAATAGGACCCATTCCGTGGTTGTGCGGGATTAATAAATACACAACCCATCTTTCGGATGGGATGTAAACTCAGGTCCACGTGTTGGAAGAAATGCCACGCTTCCTGCACGTTAAAGAACCCTTGTAGCAAGCTCTCTTTGGGGTGGTCCGTAGGTGATCGGCTACAAGGCTAAATTCCCCGCCCTTGACGATTTCACCCTACTTTTCCAGTGGCAGTCAGAATTTCCCGTCCCATGGCCATTTCCATACCCCAAAGTGATTATTTATCAACAAACTTGTTCTCGTCTTAACATAGCTGAAATATTGCTGAGTAGACGTTAAACAATATTCAATCAATCAATCAATCAGACATACAGGCGTACAATGTTCAGCCAAATCGGTTTGTTCATTATATAAAAAAATTTTATTTTTCAAACCAAACTGTACTTGTGTGAATGATACATAACGATATATGTATCCTTTCTTTGTATCGTTACCTTTCTAAGGTGGTCCCAAAAGATTTTTATGGATTCCGCAAAACAATGGTTATTTGCGCATTTTCAGTGGCATGTTTCCGGATTTGGTAAGTTTGGGTTGGCAACTATGGTTTATTGGCCTAAACTGATATATTCAGTTTCTCTTATCCATTTTGTGTATCTGGATTATTAGGCACGGACCATTTCAGGGAAAGGGGGGGGGGCGGCTTGTATATTTTAGAAAAAAAAATTCTGGCCCCGATTTTTGCCCCAAAAGAATTCTGGCAAGCACTTGGGTTGAAAAAAAATAACCTTGCTCTGATTTTGTCCATTAGAAAACCAGCCTGGCTCAACAAACTTTCCTACCATAGTATATAGCGGAAAAGAAATTTTAAAAAAATTCCGGCTCGGGTAAAAATCCCAGCCCCCAAATCCCCCACCCCCTTGAAAATCGAATGGTCCGTGCTCAATCTTAACAAAATGATTACAAATTATTAAACATAAAAAACATAAATCCTTTAAAATGTCCTTGTATTGCAAAATCCTTGAATGAATATGAACAGACATGCTTCAGTAGGGTATGTTCTACATTGTTCATAGATGACAAATTACTGACCAAAAACATTTCAAATAGTTCTAAATCTCTATGATAATTTTTTCTCTTGTATAGTTAATCCGCACCAGTAAATAGCAGTTTGAAGTTTTCAAACACAGCACTTAAATTTGGTACAAGATCAGGATCTTTTACTTCTGATAACAGTGTTCTGGACACTTGATTTCTCAATAAATGCTTTTATCTTTGATTCAATTACTGTCATGATATTTACGATGCAGTCAAGTAAGTCGGCACACCTAAGCATTTACCTTTCGATTCATGTAATTTTAAACACATTTTTTCTTTATATGATGCAAATTTAACTGCAATAAATCAACTTCAAAATCATACGGGAGTTGAAATTAGAACTTCAATGACTCATAAAAAGAAACTTAGCTATATTTGATATTACTGATTATTCGGATTTCGTTTGGTTCTATGCATTTTAAACATTTTTTTGAAATTATGGATTTCCTTTGTTTGGGTTCTAGTGCTACTGATGAGGAATTAATTTCCGAAATGGCCATACAGCTCATTGAAATTATTGCAGTTGGAGTTAACATATGTGTTATGGTCTCATGTTCATTTACTCCATATCCTTTCGTAAAATATTAAAATGACATACCCCTCGTTATAGCGTCATGTTTGAATGTGTTGTAAGTCAACATGAACTTCACACGTATAGCAGTGTTACTGTCAGAACCTTGATATATTGGTAATGGTTTTGTAGAAAGTTTTTCTCGTATTGGTCTAACGAGCACCTTGGCCTGTCCAATTAATTTCTTTAACAATTCTACATTCGAACGGACATTTCTTCACAATTTGCTCAGCATCTTAAAAAAACTCGAAACCATATACCTCAGTTTGGGAAAAGTAGTTATCTTTACAATCTCATTCAATGCCAATTTTATCAACTTGGTCACAATAATCCTTGATTGGTCCCCTTTGGAAAGTATGTCTGGCAAGTCCGCACTGCATCCTAGATGGTTGCTTCATTGTTGCTTCATTTTTCTGTTGCTTAAAATACTAAAATTTTTATTGTAACACTCACACATATATATATAAAAATAGCAACCTAAACAACCTCGTTTAATTTGAGTGTCGGATCTGCCAACAGAAGGCTGATACAACAAGAGCTGTCGCCGAATGCCAACCAAGTATACCCCCACTCATTGAACCCTGGACCAAAAATTCATGTTTACACTACATTTTGTAATTAAGTCCACATTTCGTCAAAAAGAAGTACACATCTGACAGGACTCAAAATAGGACGTTCCTTACAACTAACCATATAAGAGGCTGCATACCAATTTTTAAATCAATCCTCCTCGTAGAAGCCGAGAAAAATTAGACGAAAAATTCATGTTTTCACTACATTTCGTAACAAAGTCCACATTTCGTCCAACAGGAAGGACTCAAAACAGGACGTTCCTTACAACTAACCATATAGAGGCTGCATACCAATTTTGAAATCAATCCCCCCTTGTAGAAGCCGAGAAAAGTGCGACGAAAATTTCATGTTTTCACTACATTTCGTAACTAAGTCCACATTTTGTCAAACAGGAAGTACATATCCAACAGGACTCAAAATAGGACGTTCCTTACAACTAACCATATAGAGGCTGCATATCAATTTTGAAATCAATCCCTCTTGTAGAAGCTGAGAAAAATGCGAAAAAATCATGTTTTTACTACATTTTTCAACAAAGTCCACATTTCGTCAAACAGGAAGTACACCTCCGACAGGACTCAAAATAGGACGTTCCTTACAACTAACTATATAGAGTCCCTCTTGTAGAAGCTGACAAAATGCGACGAAAAATTCATGTTTTCACTTTATTTTGTAACTAAGTCCACATTTCGTCAAACAGGAAGTACACATCAGACAGGACTCAAAATAGGACGTTCCTTACAACAAATCATATAGAGGCTGCATACCAATTTTGAAATCAATCCCTCTTGTAGAAGCTGAGAAAAATGCGACGAAAAATTCATGTTTTCACTACATTTTGTAACTAAGTCCACATTTCGTCAAACAGGAAGTACACATCCGACAGGACCCAAAATAGGACGTTCCTTACAACTAACCATATAGAGGCTGCATACCAATTTTGAAATCAATCCTTCTTCTAGAAGCTGAAAAAATGTGACGAAATTTTTTTCGGACGAACGGACAAGGTGAATCCAGTATACAATTAAATAAAAATTTGTTGATTCCAGTGGGATTCGAACCCCTTCTGTCAAGGTTGTAAGGGTTAAAAGTCTGCCACGCTACCACTGGACCACGGTCGACATGTTATAATTTTGGTTAAGTGTCACAGAAAATAAATTTGTAGCTCGTTCTATTTTACATCCCTTTGGTCTCCCACAGAGATGGCGTGGGCAATGTAATCTGTCTGTAATATCTGTGCATTCGAAGAACAGCCAAATCCCTCAGTGGGAAGGCAATCTCGATATTCATTTCTCTCATTCTAACCCCGTTAGGTTCCTACGATAGATCGTTATATTTTATTTTATAGGCCCTGCATTAGCGTAAATATTCGCAAATCCGGGGAGATGAACAAGTTTCCACGTTGACTGAATATATATAACGGTCTATGGTAGGAACCCAACGGGGTTAGAATATTGATTGATTGATTGATTGAATATTGTTTAACGTCTACTCAGCAATATTTCAGCTATATCAAGACGAGAACAAGTTTGTTGATAAATAATCACTTTGGGGTATGGAAATGGCCATGGGACGGGAAATTCTGACTGCCACTGGAAAAGTAGGGTGAAATCGTCAAGGGCGGGGAATTTAGCCTTGTAGCCGATCACCTACGGACCACCCCAAAAGGAGCTTGCTACAAGGGTTCTTTAACGTGCAGGAAGCGTGGCATTTCTTCCAACACGTGGACCTGAGTTTACATCCCATCCGAAAGATGGGTTGTGTATTTATTAATCCCGCACAACCACGGAATGGGTCCTATTTCTATATCCCGGGACCCTCGGGGTCAGCCTCCGTTTAGGAGGGGTCACACCCCGCAAGCCGGAGATACTGGGTCCTATTTCTATATCCCGGGGTTCCCTCGGGGTCCTCTGTTAGGATGGCTCATACTCCAAGCTCAGAGGATGCTGCGGGCCTATTCTTCAGCCGTGACCGCGCACGGCGGCGGGGTTAGAATAAGAGACATAAATAGCGAGATTGCCTTCCCACCAATGGATTTTGCTGTTCTTCCAATGCACAGATATTACAGACAGATTACACTGCTCCCGCCATCTCTGTGCGAGTCCAAAGGGATGTAAAATAGAATGAACTACAAATTTATTTTGACACGTAATACGAGACTTAAGTATATTAATTTACCGAAATTTGAACATCCAGTGGTAGCGTACCAGACTTTTAACCCGTAGAACCTTGACAGAGGGGGTTCGAATCCCACTGGAATCAACAAAAATTCAATATTAAATAAAAAAAGACTCAGAATCTGAATCTGAATTGATAAAAAAAAAAGATGAAAAATTCATCACAGGCAGATGGTTCAAACCAAAATGATTGCAATTTTGGGTACTTCATTGAAAAAAATTTACAATGAAAATAATCAATTTCCCGTCCCATGATCCTTTCCATATCCCAAAGTGATTATTAATTAACAAACTTGGCCTTGTCTTGATATAGATGAAATATTGCTCAGTAGCCGTTAAACAATATTCGTTTAATCAACCTTTATTGTCTTCTTTTTACCAGTATGGAAAATATGGAATTGAGCAGAATCTATACTTTGCATAGCACATCGGAACTCGGCAATACGATTTCAAGAGAGACTCGCAACTGCTTTGGAGAACTCCGACCAAATGAAAATGAGCATGAAGTTTTGCTTGAAATTGTTTGCAGAAAATAGAGGACACTGGACACTTTAGAGGAGGAAATACTTCATCTCAACTTGCCATAAAGCTCATTAAAATTGGTTGCAGTTGCAGTAAACATATGTGTATGGTCTCATGCTCCTTTATTCCATGTCCTTTTATAAAATATTAAAAAAAAACAAATATCTAAAATCTTGCCAGATTAAAATGATGAGCATGACAAGATAACCCTACCATGCAATTTGAACTGAAACCCGTTACTGCCCTTTTCCGAAAAATTTTCAAAATTTTTTATAGTGTTATTTATCTTTTTCATTGAAAACGATAGAAGGTCTTAGAAACTTTACAGAATGTTTCTATATACATATATTGAAGATAGCACCTGACTTTATGTAGCTCATAGGACGTTAAACTCTAATTTAACAATTAATCAGATTGAATTCGCATTTTTCCAATGTACTTTTGACGAGAAAATTACCTTTCACGCCGACAATGCGACAATATTGACACTAAAGGCAAAAACGCTAGTGGCAGAATGGGTTTCTCTTTCTAGCATTTTTACACTTCGATCTTGTTGATTCAATTAATCATACTTGTATTTCTTTAAACGAAGATAATACGTTTCTCTGATATACTATAGTATTATTTATAGTAGATTACATACTAAAAGTGTTATTGAAAAATCGCATATGTACCTATGCTTTTGTGAAATGTTTGCAAGAAACCATATACAATTTATTATAAGGTTACTTCATTTTACTTTATATTGGGATGAACATTTCTGTTCTCTGTCTACGACCTTTCGACAGCGATTGCTGAGGAGTTGCGTAGAGTTGCAGCCGGACACCACCGCAATGGAAGGAGCGGTTTGGCGCGCCATAAAACCGGTTTACCCATGATGCCTGTACCTACTCAGGACCAGTGAGGTTGGTACTTTTTACGGTATTTTACACGTGCTGTTTTTGGTAGTTTGGACTTGAGCTCTTCACAATTCTGTTCGATATTTTACTATCCAATTATTCTAGTAATATCAGAGGAATCCTCAAATGTAATAACAGGTACCTGCTCTCTTGTATTTCCTGGATTGAAGCATACCTCGCAGTCACTGAGTTTTCTTGTTGTTTGGCATCCATTTGTGAAGGCCATGCTATCTCCTTTAATGCTGATCAAGGAAGAATTTATTGTTGAAATGACGGGCGCATCCCGGATAAAGCGATAATCTGAATGTTTCTCGTTAAAATGCCGTTTGAGGGTCCAGATAATACAAAACTTCTTATGACACTACGAACAAGTACTTTCCTTTACACCTGAACTCATTGTTGCTGAGTATAAAATGTTGTTTGAGTCAACAGCACCCTCTCTTAGTCACAGAAGACGCCAAAGTCCTATTATATCCAACAGAAACATAATTCAAAACTGCCATGTAAATTTATGACACAGACATATTTTATTTATAAATATATAATTAACCAGTTCAAAATTCCATAATATTTAAATCACGATAACAAAGTTTAAAGCTTTATAATTCTGTCAAAACTTAATTACTTTTACAAAGCCACTAGTAGCAGATTCTCATAGTGTAAGAGTCAAGTTACGACTAAATTTTTGTAAGTTTGTTATGCTAGTTTATTCTATCCTTTCTTTTCTAAATAATAAAGTACCGAAGTTACTGTTGATTTATTTTCTTTATATGCGCAATTCGACAACTTATGTCTCATAATTTCAGATCAAACCAAAACAGTTGGAAGTCGATTAACAGAAAGACGTGTAACATATGATAGAGAACAAATAACCAAATGATCTAAATAGACGCATCCAGGTATAATATCTGATTTATTCTATGAATTTCCCTTAGTTTTATTTTCAATCTTTCCTTAGTTTTATTTTCAATCTTTACATCGACTTAGTTGTTGGAAATGTTTGTTTGGATTGACACCATCTGTGAACATTGCAAAAGGCACTGTCTTCCTTGCTGACTATCACTAAGCACTTTACCAGGACTATACCAATCCCATACAAAGATCCATCTGTAAAGTCTCTTAAAGTATCTGTAGTCTTAACCCTTCCATCATACAAAAGATTGCACAGGTTGTTGGTCCCAAACAACGTTATTAGTCTGGGTCCTATAGGCATATATGTGAATGTCTTTTGTGGTAATTTGTTGATTTTTCTAGGCTCCCTACATTCAGGACATGATTCAAGATGGTTAAATTGATCTCTATACAGAACGCAATCATTAATATATACATCATAAGTTTCAACTGGCATCAACAATGGTTTTAAAAGTTTTTTGGCTTCTCTTTACGATGATGGAAGTATATTTAGTTGTGGTAGATGTGATTTTTCACATTTAAGAGCTTGTGATAAGGCAGACTTAGACATTCCATTGTTTACGGAAAACGCATACATATGTTCAAAAACAGCATTAGTGTGGAGTAAAACAAAATCTCGCTACGGCGGATATTACGCGACAATACGAGATGCGAATCCTTCTCATGGAAGTCTTTCACGAAATATTTTTTTTGAATTGACTAACTTTTCTTCGTCCTGATTTAGCTGAAATGTAGCTCAAAGGACGTTAAACTCTAATCAAACAATTAATAAGATTGAATTCGAATTGTCCAATTGTCAGTCAGGACTGCACCTAATCTTAAATGGTCAACATTTTGGAACTTTTTTATTATTGGGCTTTATTGGAAAACATTCAAAGATCTTCACATCTGAAATTACTTGCCAATTGGATCCAAACTCGTTCATTATAACATTTGGCTGGTCCCCTTCAAAAAAGATGACCAGTAAGTCATCACCATATCCAAAATAGTTTCCATTAGGATTTTGTAGTGCAGGGGAGGTGGTTGAATCAGAAGACTTCTTTTTACATATATTTACAATATTTCCATACAAAGGCAGTTAACATTTCATTCTTTCAATTTGAATGAAATCTGATGAGTCAAATAAAGGCACTTTTCAGTTGACTACATTATGAAATCATTGTGCCAGACCCATTGTCAATTAAACGGTTCCCTATTTCAAGATATTTTCCTGATAAAAAAAACTCATCTAAAAGTTTGTTTGACTAAGCCGTCAAACAAAATCATACAACAAATTAAGGCATGATCAAGGCAGTAGCAAATTAATGACAGATGGACAGACAGCTGCAGATTGGTCAGAAGATACCACGAATTCAGCCAATGAGCGTTTAGAACAAATGAAAAAATTAACTCTTTTAGAATCTAAATATAACTTTGAATTCATGCACCTTTTTAACAATAAATGTCGGATTAAAATAACTGATACACCTGCATGAACATTGATGTATCAGGTTTATATTGAGACCAATTTTAATTGACTAGAATAGTCCATTGAATACTTATCAGAGGGGTTTTCCGATATACTATGAATGCGTAACATTTTGTTGGAAATCGTGTATATTTATAGATAGGGGGGTTTCCAACATTCAGAACTCTCTTGGAAGGCTTTAAAGGTATGCTGATATTTTGATATGATGTTGACGAGATATGCACCTTTCTGCAAATATAATTATGGTTTCATACAGGTTAAACTTGATAAAGATAAATTGCCCAGACAGATTTGAATATGTAGATTTTCAGTTGAAAATGTTAAAGAAATGAATTGGTGGTTTCTACCTAAATTGTAGCATATGGTTTAATAACATGTCAAATGTAAAATGACAAATAAATTCAGAGTTCTACTATAATATGTATGTGACTCAAAACCATACACTTTGTATAATTATTCTATTTTAACTGATATATATACAAGTCACAGTTGAGATCTTTCTTCTGAATCAACCACCTCCCCGGCACTACAAAATCCTGACAATAATTTTCTGGCAACTTCATCAATTGCACTTGCTGCCATTGATTGGAAGTCATGTTTAATTTCATGAAAAGCTGAAAAAATACAAATAAAATAAGATTTCCACGAAATAGCAACATTAGCAGTGTGTATGATATGCCCGTCCACTGTTTAGTTTAATTTTTTTTTCTGAATGAACCACCTCCCCTGCACAACAAAATCCTGACAATAATTTTCTGGCAAATTCATCAATTGCACTTGCAGAATTTAATTTTTTAGATAGACACAGAAAGCCTGAACCATCACAGAATATTTTACGAAAGGATGGCAAATGGCGATGTTGAGAGTCGGTCAACAAAATCATCTATAAGAGCTAGAAATTATGTGATAATATTCCCCATTGTAGATGAAGGGTTACGCCGAGCGCAGCATGATACGACCGCAGCATGTCGAAACACTGAAATCTGAACAAGTGTAATTCAAAATGAATGAGGACAAAGTAAAGAGCTTGACCCAGTAATTAAATGGACACAATAAAGAGCTTGAATCAGTAATTATCTGCACACAAACTAAAGAAAAATTAAAATTTGTCCTTATAATTCCTTATATATATCGGAAATGGTAATTAAAGACATGTCAAATTGGTCAGCATACTACTTTTAACTAAACTAGAAAAGGAATCCAAAGAAAGGAACCCCATTAAAATCCAATAAAAAAATATAAGATTTTACATATTTTGAAAATTGCAATTTCAGCCCCTTTGATCCCTTACAGCTAAGAAACGATAAGAGCTATGCAAAATCTTTTGACATATACCACCAAAACCTTTCAAAAAAA
>MJUU01073395.1:6109-19500 GCA_002080025.1 Modiolus philippinarum | reverse complement strand
TGTGTTAAGAAAATAAAAATATAAAATTATATCCATATAAACAGAGACATATAATTACATTTTATTATATGGCTCTGATAAAAAAAAACAAAAAAACTACCCCTTAAATGTTGATTCTGAGATCAGTAAATATAACCTTCATTCCTCATGCATGTAACCAAAGGTCACTTATGTCTGATTATACGTCCTTGATGTATTACAGTAACCCCAGTGTAACCTCAATTTCCCATGCATGGAACCCTTGTAACCTCAATTTCCTATGCATGTAACCCTTGTAACCTTGATTCTTCATATGTGTAACCCTTGTAACCTGGATTCTCCATGTGTGTAACCCTTGCAACCTCAATTCCTCATGCATGTAACCCTTGTAACCTTCATTTCTTATACATGTAACCCTTGTAACCTTGATTTTATATGCATGTAACCCTTGCAACCATGATTCCCCATACATGTAACCATTGTAACCTGCATTCCCCATGCATGTAACCCTTGTAACCTTGATTCTAACCCTTGTAACCTCGATTCTCCATGTGTGTAACCCTTTTAACCTCAATTCCTCACGCATGTAACCCTTGTAACCTTGATTCTATATGCATGTAACCCTTGTAACCTTGATTCTAACCCTTTTAACCTCGATTCTCCATGTGTGTAACCCCTGTAACCTCAATTCCTCATGCATGTATTCATTTCTCATGCATGTAACCCTTGTAACCTTGAATTTATATGCATGTAACCCTTACAACCTTGATTCCCCATACATGTAACCGTTGTAACCTGCATTCCCCATGCATGTAACCCTTGTAACCTTGATTCTATATGCATGTATCCCTTGTAACCTTGATTCTGTAACCCTTGTAACCCTTATTCCCCATACACGTAACCATTGTAACCTCAATTCCCCATGATAAACCCTTGTAACCTTCATTCTCATGCATGTAACCCTTGTAACCTAGATTCCCCATGCATGTAACCCTTGTAACCCCTGAAGTCATGGAAAGGAGAGTTATTAGATATTCCTCAAGTTGCCATGCATGTAACCAGTGTAACCACTTGTAACCATTGAACTAATGGGGGTTACAAATCTATACCACGTTAATCTGGTGCATATTTTGTGCCCTATATGAGTTCCACTAACAGAATGTTGTAAACAGTGGTTAAGTTTTCATTCTATTTAATTGCGAAGCTTGAAGTTAAGAACCGCGGTAACACGACTGCACTGTCTGCAGAATAACACAAGATTTTTATGTTTGGAAGTGAACTTAAATTTCGTCTCATTTGTGTCGATTTTATCGATTTTACTGGAACAAATGTCTTTAAAAATTACGAATAGAATAGAATAGAATAGAATATTTTTATTGACCAAATCAGGGCCCACAAGGGGCAAATGACAATAACATTCATAATTGATACAAAATCATATCAACATAACAATACAGTACACATCATTACCTAATTATACATGACAAAATAAAATCACGAATAAAAATCACATCATTTAAAACAAATACTCATCTTCACAGGGAAAGTAAAATTCCCTTAATTTACAAATTAGATAGCATTTCTTAGACGAAGTTGGAAATGCAATAAACCGGAAATGTTTGTGAACCTGAAAATGCCGGGAACGTCATAAAAGATGTTACGTCATTCCGGGAATGAAAGGATCTCGAAAACGACGTATATAATACATGATTTCTAAGTGGAATTTGATTTGAAGTCATAGTTTATTTTTTAGAATTTTCAAAAATGTGCAATTTAACAAAGAATAGCACTACAAAGCATAAGACTGATACCACAATCGACACACAGAGCGAATGTAGGGGAAATCATAGACTGGTGTTACCTGCCCCTGATTTTTTTCACTTTTGTGTACGTCCGGGTTCTGTTGCACCTAACTTATCAATGAAAATACAAAACAAAATGGCGTCCAACGCTGAATTGGTGATACCTGTTTGAACTTACTACCTGCAAACTGGTTTGAACCTTGTACACAAAACTTAAGTCATTACCGTAATCAATGAATGAAAAATATATCAAACAAGCTATAGTAAGTGTTTGAACATATGTTATCTGATTGTTTTGTCAGACGCTCGCACTTCAACACAGGCTTGCTACAAATAGGTTGATCAAAATGTAAATTTTAAAATTTTACAGCAGATTATTGTTTTAATAATGCGTATGTCACACATACACTTCACTCCGACTAGATTTTCATAGCGCATAATGGTAAACAGGTAAACGTACATGACATATTCTGTATCCTGGTGTTGCCGGTTCTCGATAGGTTATGGTATTATGCTATTAAACTTTTTGCTTGTTCAGTTAATTAAAGATATTTATTTGCCTTTTTGTTTGTTAGATGTTGCCCATTGTACTTGTCAAAAATGACGGGAAAGCATCCAGTAAGTACACAGAATTGAAACTTTCCCCAACGTCCTAGTTTTTGACATGACGTGTTTGGGTACCTGTTAAGTGCGAAACGAAATAAAACAAAACGGAATCAAATGAAATCGATCGAAACGAAACGAAATCTTGACAAAATGAAACGAGAATTTAAATTCATCGAAACGCAAGAAAAAGAAACAAAATTGTTACTTTTGATTGAATTTAAATAAAGTACAGTGTACTAGTTACTTGTAACACCAAATTTTTGCGTAATGTTTTCTACTTCAACATGCTTTATGAACACCATGCCGATAAATTTCTATGAAAATGGGCATTCTATGATTCCACACACAGCCTCACCCTAATAAAGTCATATTACAGCCGTCAGTGGTCAATTAATAGAGCATTGAAACAATTTTTTATCAAACTCGGATATATTTATTGACCTGGGGTCTGTTGTTCAACTTGTGATTTGTGTTGATTAGTGATTAAATTTCCTTAATCATGTTAATCGCTCGATTAAAATTAATCACTTGATTAAATTGTTGTTCAGCTTTTAACGTGTCGTTAAAAAGACAGAAAAGGTCGTTAAATTTAATCGACCTACTGTGGCTGTTTTAAATTTTAACTACTGATTAAATATAACAAAGATGGCTGTCAGTACAGTGTTTATGGCACCTTGAATGGGAAAATATAGCATTTCCATGCATTTCAGAATTTATTTTGAATGGGAAAGTCTTTTTCAGTGGACAAAATTTAATAAATAGATTACTGCGCGAATTTCTTCTCGTGAATATCTTCTACTAAGCTTTACCAAGGTATTTAGGAGAGATAAATATGAGGTTTTCTATTTTTTAATTCGCTAACATGTCAATAGCAAAATATTTTTCGATCCTGACAAGTCTAACATTTTTTTTTTAGAATTGAAGACGCTTCTAATGCCATATTGGTTTTTAAGCCGTATAGGTCTACTCAGTGCCAATTAGCAAATTTGGTTGATATGCATTACCTCAGGTTGCATTTTACCGAAAAGGATATATTCTGAATACTAAACTAAATTTTGTTCCTCAAAACTTTTTGGGACGTCCATGTAACGTCATGTCTGTTATGACGTCACGTTTCATGACGTAATTGGCAATATTTGGATTCCTCACATAGCAGTCTACATTCAGGGTGCAAGCTTTGTCCGGTGAACTAGGCTTTCAACGGAATCAGATTTTCATGATTACAAGTCATCACAAGATTCCAATTATCATTATATACAAATACTCATGGACCTACGTACATCGCCACCATGATATTTTTGCTATATATTTAAAATGACAATTTAAAATCAAGGCCATTTTTTAACAGATTTTGATAAAAATTCTCCCCAATAAATGAAGAATTATGTAAAGTTCCTTTGTTTATTTTTGCATATTTATTTTTTCATTTGTCGTTTTATATAATAATAACTTTATTTGAACAAATTAACCCTGACGGGTTAAAGCAAAATATAAACTATACAATGACATACAAATTCACAAATTGTTTATCTACAATTTAAAGTTGAAATAAAATTTCGATGTCATAATTTTACTTGCGTATATACACCAAACTATGACCCATATAAATGTGTTTTTTTTTTTATCTTGTTTCTTTTTATTTAAGTTTATAATTTCTGACTTATTTGGAATTCAGTATTCTGTGAATTTGTGGAAAAGCGTATTTGTACAAACACATCAGTTCACGTCCGATTTTATGCTAGACATATTTTTCTCGACACCGGCGTTTTACTGCCTGTTAATTTTTGTCTTTCTGCCGATTTTTTACTTGCCAAAATAAAGTTAATGTAATAACTCATATAGTTTTCCCTTTATTCAAAGTATCTAGTCAATTTATCAAGTTGTAAATTTGTCTAGAAGGTAATAAATCTTACAAAATTTGACCAATCAATATAATGAACTTTTAAGTCCAACTTTGCCCCATCAAGGCTACTGCAATAATGAGAGTTACAACGGATGGTCACTTTCCCGAAATTCAGAGATTTTTTTTTCATCTCTTCCAGTTTTACGTGTAGAAAAATATTTAACGAAGACTCTTAAACAAACTCTCCCTTCCCCGTTTCACGAGCGGTACAAAATTTTACAAAAACTCTTAAACAATCGACCCCTTTCCCGTTTTACGTGCGAGAAAATATTTTACGAAGACTCTTAAAATGTCCCCCCTTTCCCGGTTCACTTTTTAAAAAACGTTCTTTGCTTAATGCCAGCTGAAGCCATTTGTCATTTTAACATGCACTTTATTGTGACGTTGCGGCTTCCCAAAACTCACCAGTGGCTTACATTTTCCGACTTTTCTTAACCTCATTCCTATATACTGTCTATGTTAAGCCAATGTACTCAGTCAGTTAAAATAGTTTTAGGAAGGCCATTATAAAGAGTTAATATGACAACAATCGTGTTAAAGAGACTTAAAGAAAATTGATTCAATTTATCTAAATAACTTTCGATAAATAAAATGACTTTTGAGACAAAAACCAAACAAACAAAATGAGAAAAAGGGAAAGCAAAAGCACAAAGTTTTCGCCTTCATTTAAACGATTTAATAAAAACGACAAACCACAAACACAAAGCAAAACAAAAAAGAAAAGACAGTCCACAAGTTAATCCATTCTCCGTATAATGTATCAAAAGTTTCAAGGAAGTGCAGGTTACTGTTCATATCATCATAGGTGCCGTTGCATTATGGGAAGGATGGCACTGCCTAATCAAGTGATTATCTTTTAATCGCTTGATTAGCTAATGCAATGATTAGAAAAAGTTCAGCAACAAATTTTAATCATTGCATTAGCTAATCATGTGATTAGGAGTTAATCGCTTGATTAGTGCTAATCACTTGATTAGTTTAATCATAAGTTGAACAACGGACCCCTGTCAATTAATTTGTAATGTTGCGGAAATGTGTCATAATCGATCTGTGACAACAAATTTCAACCAATTTTTTGCCATGTTGTGGTGGTTGGTGGCTAAGGGGTGAGGGTTAATAGAGGTGCTAGTTGTTACTTACAGAACTTAAAATACGTACTGTAAATATGATGTATAATGTCACCCGGAACAGTTATTTTCAACAAACAAAAAAACAATCAAAAACAGACATATAGACATTACATATAGAGTAGCTATATAAAGAATAATGGAAGTTTTTTTTTTCTAATATGAAAAATATTGGCGACAATATGATGGAATAGCCCACTTGACAGTGAGTCGATTATTGGAGACAATATTTGAAGTTTCAGAAAAAGAACTTTTATTTTTGTTTTTATCGGCAATTGACTTAATCATTTGATAGAACAAATTTTGAAAAATGAAAATCAATTTTCACTGAAGATATCGGGAAATTGATTAGTTAAAGAATTTGTTCGATCCTAACAGTTTAGTAGATCTATATTTCTTTGTTTGCACTGATGCGCTGATTGACGAAGTAGGCGTGGTTTATCGTACTTTTTGCCAATGTTTTTTTTTTTGTATTCTGAAAATAATGACAAAAATTGATAATTTCTGTATTTGATATGGTATCCATGCTTTGAATACTGAAACTTTGGTTCCAGTATTTTGACCAAAAATATAAAAAAAGACATTTTCTGTTTCCCCTCCTTTTGCTTCTTCAGTAAACACTTATAAGTAAATGTGCCATTTTTGGCATTCAACATCTATGCCCCAAATCATGAAACTTCCTGTAATTTGACTAAAACATATGTCAAAAGGAACATTTTCTGTATTTCAATGCTCGCATCCATGAAATGTCCTGTACTTTTACTAAAAACCTATGGCAAATTGGATGTTATCCATGAAATGTCCTCTACTTTTACTATAAACCTATGGCAAATTGGACGTTATCTGCAGTCGATGTAAAATTGATACACCCAATCATGAAACTTCACTTAATTTGACTAATAACATATGGAAAAACGGACATTTTCTGCAACTGATGTATATTTACGATGCCCGCAATCATGAAACTTCCTTTCTGTAATTCTTGTTCAAAATAAATGTTAGATGAAATTGATAAACAACATGTTTGGAAACTGATTTCACATGCTGGTTGGTCAATCATCTAAATGTCTCATGCCAGTTTATAGAAATAGTGCAACCGGATGTTGATGAAATTAACACCTGCATCATTGTCTGGTGAAATGGTTTTTGTATTTTTTGGACAAAGATAACTCAATTTATTGATAATATGACATTTATATAAAAAATTACACTCAACACCCCGTTCAATGAAAGGCGCAATGATACACATAGCAACAATGATAGCAACAAAATGGCGGCATAATTGAGACTGGAGACTACGGAGATCGATAGTTAAATTTTCATATTTTAAAGTTCTCGGTAAACCTCGAACTTTAAAACGTGAACGTGAACTATCTCGATGTGATGAATATAG
This sequence comes from Modiolus philippinarum, assembly GCA_002080025.1. Classification (NCBI taxonomy): domain Eukaryota; kingdom Metazoa; phylum Mollusca; class Bivalvia; order Mytilida; family Modiolidae; genus Modiolus; species Modiolus philippinarum. Next base: position 12,690 of record MJUU01073395.1, on the reverse strand, counting down.
TTTCTACAACGAGAACTAAGTTGATTATGAAATTTCTCACATCGAGTTAATTAAATTTTGCAAATGTTTGAAAACGAGGCTTGCCCAGTTTTTAGCTCACCTGGCTAATGCCAGGGTGAGCTTTTGCAATCACTTTGCATCCGTCGTCCGTCCGTCCGTCCGTAAACTTTTCATTCAAAGATCTTCTCCTCTGAAACCACTGGGCCAATTGAAACCAAACTTGGCCACAATAGTCCTTGGGTGGTCCCCTTTAAAAATTGTGTGGCTCAGGTCTGTACGTCATCCAAGATGGCCGTCAGCGGGAAACATAGTTTTAACATTGGACCCTATGGGAAAACACATTCAAAGATCTTCTTCTCTGAAACTACTGGGCCAATTGGCACCAAACTTGGCCACAATAGTCCTTATGTGGTCCCTTACAAAACAGGTGTTTTTCAGATCCGCGCCATATCCAAGATGGCCGACAGCGGGAAACATAGTTTTAACATTGGACCCTATGGGAAAACACATTTAAAGATCTTCTTCTCTGAAACTACTGGGCCATTTGGCACCAAACTTGGCCACAATAGTCCTTATGTGGTCCCTTACAAAAAAGGTGTTTTTCAGGTCCGCCCTATATCCAAGATGGCCGCCAGCTGGAAACATAGTTTTAACATTGAACCCTATGGGAAAACACTTTCAAAGATCTTCTTCTCTGAAACTACTGAGCCAATTGGCACCAAACTTGGCCACAATAGTCCTTTGGTGGTTCCTTACAAAAAAGGTGTTTTTCAGGTCCGCGCGATATCCAAGATGCCCGACAGCGGGAAACATAGTTTTAACATTGGACCCTAGGGGAAAACACATTCAAAGATCTTCTTCTCTGAAACTATTGAGCCAATTGGAACCAAACATGGCCACAATAGTCCTTTGGTTGTCCCTTACAAAAAAGGTGTTTTTCAGGTCCGTACTATATCCAAGATGGCTGCCAGCGGGAAACATAGTTTTCACATTGGACCCTATGGGAAACACATTCAAAGATTTTCTTCTCTGAAACTACTGAGCCAATTGGCGCGAACGTGGCCACAGTAGTTCTTCGCTTGTCCTTTACAAAAAAGATGTTTTTCAGGTCCGCGCCATATCCAAGATGGCCGCCAGCGGGAAACATAGTTTTAACATTGGACCCTTTGGGAAAACACATTCAAAGAGCTTCTCTGAAACTACTGAGCCAATTGGTACCAAACTTGGCCACAATAGTCCTTTGGTGGTCCCTTACAAAAAAGGGTGTTTTTCAGGTCCGCACGATATCCAAGATGGCCGACAGCGGGAAACATAGTTTTACCATTTTACCCCATGGGAAAACACATTCAAAGATTTTCTTCTCCGAAACTATTAAGCCAATGAAACCAAACTTGGCCACAATAGTCCTTTGGTTGTCCCTTACAAGAAAGGTGTTTTTAGGTCTGCGCTATATCCAAGATGGCCGCCAGCGGGAAACATAGTTTTAACATTGGACCCTATGGGAAAACACATTTGAAGATTTTTTCTCTGAAACTACTGAGCCAATTGGTGCTGAACTTGGCCACAATAGACCTTCGGTGGTCCCATACAAAAAAGCTGTTTTTGAGGTCCCTGCTATATCCAAGATGGCCGCCAGCCGGAAACATAGTTTTAACATTGGACCCTTTGGGAAAACAAATTCAAAGATCCTCTTCTCTGAAACTACTGAGCCAATTGGCACCAAACTCTGCCACAGTAGTCCTTTGGTGGTCCCTTACAAAAAAGGTGTTTTTCAGGTCCGCGCAATATCCAAGATGGCCGACAGCGGGAAACATAGTTTTAACATTGGACCCTATGGGAAAACACATTCAAAGATCTTCTTCTCTGAAACCATTAAGCCAATTGGCACCAAACTTGGCCACAATAGTCCTTTGGTGGTCCCTTACAAAAAAGGTGTTTTTCAGGTCCGTGCTATATCCAAGATGGCCGCCAGCGGGAAGCATAGTTTTACCATTGGACCCTATGGGAAAACACATTCAAAGATTTTTCTTCTCTGAAACTATTAAGCCAATGTAACCAAACTCGGTCAAAGTAGTCTTTATGTGGACCCCTGAAATGAAAAGTGTTTTTTTTTCAGGTTCCCACTTTGTCCAAGATGGCTGCCAGCAGGGAACATAGTTTAACATTGGACCCCACGGGGAACACTAACAGCGGTCTTCTCCTCTTAAACTAATTGGGCATATTGGAACTATAGTTTAATAATATACATGTACCGGTATATTGGCTCTTTAACATAAAATGTCTATGTTAATTAAGGACCAGGTGAGCGATACAGGCTCTTGAGAGCCTCTTGTTAAACATTTCAAAATTTATTCAAGGTGTGAGAAATTTCATAATTAACGTGGTTAAGTTGTAGAAAATATTTCTCTAATGACATAATGTAAAACACCGAGGATTATGTTCCGAATAGATTTGGCGGGAAATGTCGGGTGAGTTGTTCTCTCACTAGAGAGGAGAAATATTTTTATCACATCGGTTAGGCATTTGTTAAATTCGCTAGAAATTAGAGAAATATACTTAATAAACTGGAAACAATGTTAGAGACTATATGTAACTTGACTGAAAACATATGTCAAAAGGGACATTTTCTACAATTGATATAATATCGATGCCCGCAATCATGAAACGTCCTGTAATTTGAATAAAATCATATCACAAAAGGGACCATTTCTGTATTTGGTAGAACATCTATGCCCGCAGGGATTTTTCACCCATCTCTCAGGGGCCGAATATCTGCCCCATTCCCAATGGCAAATTCCTTACTTTTTTCCCAATTTGTAGTAAAGAAATTCCCAATTTTCAAATAGTTCCTGGGCTTACTAAAGTTGGTTATTAGGATGATAAAATCAAATTATTTCTGTATCAAGTGATCTTCATATTAACAAAACCAATCTTAAAACGATTCTGCTTTTAAACTTTCTCACAAGTACCTACAGTTTATTTATAGAAAAAACATTTCAAGGATGCATGAAATTGGAATACCGTTTGTGTTTTGTGTAAATATTCACGATAGAATGGTCAAAATCAAGTGAAAACAGTCCTATGTTTGTCAACAAAATTGCAAATGGCGAACTTCCGGGTTGCATAAAATTCGGAACCAGATCGGAGAAAAAACTTTCCGGATTTTGCTGCTTCGCTTCAAGAAGAGAAGCATTTAGATTTATACGATATTCACGCCATCTTGAATTTGACAAACACATAAAGTGAAATTTCATTGGCTAATTACATTGAAGTTATATGTAATCCATGGTTCTATTGGCTAATCATCAGTTGATCGCAGAAAAAACAAAGCTGGAAATGAACGAATGTAACATTCTGATCCGGGTCTGTTATATATAACTTGTAGATACAATGAGTACGTTAACCCCACATACATATTAATTCGTCACTCAATATTCTGTAAACATATAAATTTGTAATCGGAGAATCAAAGACTGTATATTCTGTTCTAAATATTATCGGGTGTGACGGATTATGTGTGTAATTAATGCGTAAACGCGGTTGTCAATGTCTCATTTCTACCTAAAGTTAAGCAGACGAACTTTGTAATTAATGCATATTTTCGACATTCAGCATCCTTCCATTCAAAGTCTAATAAGCGTGTCTGTGAATGATTGTTTTATTACCAATGTTGGAGTGACCACATGTATTAATTTGTAGAAAGTAGTAAAAAAAAAAATAGACAGGTGATAATCAAAAGGCATCGATTCTGATATGTATCAAAATAATATAATTTACATTATATTTCTAACTGTGTTCTTTGTCGATTACACTGTTTATTGATAATTTCTAAATAATAAAATTAAGATTTCTAAATTAATAAATAAATAATAATACACCGAAAAGATGCAATTTTATTTATGATATAGCGAAGCATTCCATAGCTTTTTAGCAAGTTAAAACTTGTATCCTATTACTTCTGCAGACATCATAAAATTTTCAATGCACATTTACTCATTAAAGAATTGTGCAACTGAAGGTAACAACTTTAATATGGATTCATGGTTGTTTCTAACTGACTGCCTGGTATTGTGCAACTGAAGGTAACAACTTTAATATGGATTCATGGTTGTTTCTAACTGACTGCCTGGTTTTCATCAATTTATTAATCTGGTGTTATCATGAAGCTTTTTAATATAGTTGCAATATATAAAAATATGAAATTTTACAAAATCAAATCAAATAAATGAATTCATCTGAATTAACATCAATTATATAAAGATCGATTTTACAATTTCCCAAAATTCATCTTTTGTCGATAAAAAATTCCCAAATTGGATTAAAATGCCATTTCCCAAAATACCCTGAAAAATCCCTGGCCCGCAATTATGAAACTTCCTATGTATTTCTGGGGGGGAGGGGGCAAGAGTTTCATTAACTTGGTATATTTTTTTATTTTCCCTTGAGCAGTTAACAGTTAATTCTAAATACAAGACAACAGCCACAAAACAAGAAACAATTTTTATGATTATGATTAACAGCAAACAGGGTTTTTTATTTCCTTAAATTAACAGTTTACACAAAGTAAAGAAAACACCAAATGGTCCAAAAACAGTTAACAACTGATTTGATTTACCAAATAAAAACATCTACCAACCAGCTGAAAATACCCAAAACACATTAACAGAAAAGGTCTTGACCCCCTCCCTCTAAAACATATGAAAAAGGCGAAAATTTCTGTATTTTCGATGCCTTTATCTATCATTTACGGAAAAGGAAAATGTGTGTATTCAATACACAATTACGTCAAATCGGCACAAAGATAGCCCTTTTCAAGACCTATAGGGGACTATTCTTATGCACGTATGACCACCTTTACAGCTGCTCTAGTGTATGACCACTTTTAAACTGTTCTAAGTTAACTTCGAGCTATAATCATTTAAATGACTACTTTTAGAACTATGACAGCTTTTAGAACAGTTCCATGCAGAACCAATTACCCGACCGCTTTTAGAATTGCTCGAAGTTAACTTAGAATTAGTTCTATGACTGCTCTGTGATAACTTAGAAACAATTTTAAGTTACCTTAGAGTTAAGTTGATCGAGAGGTTATGTCTGCACTCAACTGTACTTCACATTATTTACAGCAATTTCGTTTACATTTTTTGTCCAATTTCTGTCCGTTTGGTCCGTTTGGTTCAATTTCCCGGGATTTCGTTCAATTTCATTTCGTTTTTGTTTCATTTTGTACAGATTTCATTTCGTTTCGTTTCGATTTATTCCGTTTTGTTTCGTTTTGTTTGATTTCGTTTCATTCCGTTTCGTTTTTATTATACAACCGCAAAAATTTTGCGGTCGTATTATGGTATGGCGCTGGCGTTGGCGTCGGCGTCTGTGGCCAGCATAACTTTGGTTCTAGTGAAGGGATTGTTATCAAACTTTAGTATGATGTTTGTTGGCACAAGCTTATGCCCGGATTTTAATTTCGCGGTCCCTGCCCTACCTGTTTTTGAAAAAGAGGCAAAAAATGGGTCAAATTAGGTATTTTCGTGTCTGTGGACAGCATAACTTTGGTTCTAGTAGACGGATTGTTTTCAAATTTTAGTATGATGTTTCTTGGAACATTTCTGAGAAAATTTTTTTTCTTTTAGATTTTGGTCCCACCCATTTCAGAATTAGCTTCCAAAAAAGGGTTAAATTGGGTGTTTTCACATATTTGACTGTAGAATCTTTATTATTTATCGTATTTTGATGGGGTTTCTTTCAGTGTACTCCTTAGAAAATTTCCAATCTGGAATATGCCAACGGATTTCACATGGCATGTACTGTTTACGAGATAAATGGGGCCAAAAAGGGGCAATTTAAAAAAATTTCAGTTTTTTATTTTTAGTCCGATTTTGATGGAGTTTTTTGCAGTGGATTCCTTATGAAAAATAAAATAGTGCTACCCCACAAGATTTTTGATAATTTGTTTCCTTCACAAGCTATGAGGGGCCCAACCAAAATTGCAAACATACGGATTACCTAAATTTTTTTTTTTCATCAGATTTCAATGGGATTTTCTTAAGATTCCTCTCATTGTAAGCTTTCAGTAGTATGTCGACAGATTTGATGTAGCTCTTTCCGTTTTTTAGCTATGAGAGGTCAAAGGGACCAGAATTGCAATTTTTGTCTCGCCCGCGACGAAAGTCACGGAAAGCGAGACATAGGCGTGCAAAGTATGACGGCGACGGCGGCGTAAACTCAAGTTTTTAGATAGAAGCCTTTGATGAAGGAACTTTATATTTGGTCCATAGGTAGCTTACTGCGAACCCTATCAGTCGGACCCAAAATTATCTGACCTTGACCTATATTTCGCGGTCCAGTGACCAGGTTAAGTTTTTTTGCTTAAGTCCATTTCGCAATAACTAAAAGCTAGAAGTCAATGATATTTGGTATATAGTTGGTCTTGGTTAGTACATGTCAGTCTGCCATATGGCTTTTGTCCTTGACCTCAATTTCACGGTCCAGTGACCAGGTTAAGTTTTTTTGCTTAGGTCTGTTTCTCAATAACTACAAGCCATAGGTCAATGATATTTGGTATATAGCTTGGTCTTGGTTAG
>MJUU01073393.1:119327-154232 GCA_002080025.1 Modiolus philippinarum | reverse complement strand
CAAAAACGTTTTTTGAAAACCTACGGCTTTTTGCCATAGTTAACTACTAACGACTTTATCCATATAATTCTTCTTTGATACTGAGTGAACTTGCCTTCATAAAGACGTTATATTACGAACATAACAAAACAGTAATTAGATAGGCCATAATCCCCTTGATCTCTTGATTACATAAACGTTTCAACAATGGTTAAAGTAAGAGAAGCAATGGCCAATTGTGAATTCATAATAAACAATCCACTCGCCTCCGGCTCGTGGATTCCTTTTCATGAATTCACACTTGGCCATTGTATCTCCTTTACATTTTCCTCGTGAGAGAGACGTATGCTCTATATACATTTCAGTTATGGTGTACTTGTTCTTGAGAGAATTTCTCACATGGATGCGTTATCATAATTTCACAATTTGGCCTTTTTTATTTTTAACTCACCTGACCCGAAGGGTCAGTGTGAGCTTTTGTCATCACTTGGCGTCCGTCGTCCGCCCGTCCGTCCGTCCGTCCGTCGTCTGTTAACTTTTCACATTTTCATCTTCTCCTCTGAAACCACTGAAGCAAATTCAACCAAACTTTTCAGGAATGATGTACTAAAAGTTCTTTACGAAATTGTTCATTTCGTTCCGATCGGATAAAAAACATGGCCGACAGCGCGGAACTAAGGTTTAACATTGGAGCCTATGGGAAAAATCTCATTTTCATCTTTTCCTCTGAAACCACTGAAGCAGATTTAACCAAATTTTACAGGAATGATGTACTAAGGTCCTTTACAAAGATTGTTCATTTTGTCCCGATCCGATAAAAACATGGCCGCCAGCACGGAACATAGTTTAACATTAGACCCAATGGGAAAATCACATTTTCATCTTTCCCTCTGAAACCGTTGAAGCAAATTCAACCAAACTTTACAGGAATGATGTACTAAAGGTTCTTTACTAAGAATGCTCATTTCGTTCCGATCGGATAAAAAACATGGCCGCCAGCACGGAACATAGTTTAACATTGGACCCTATGGGAAAATAACATTTTCATCTTTTCCTCTGAAACGGCTGAAGCAAATTCAACCAAACTTAACAGGAATGATGAACGTAAGTTCTTAACAAAGATTGCTCATTTCGTTTCGATCGGATAAAAACATTGCCGCCAGCACTGAACATGGTTTAACATTGGACCCTCTGAAACCGCTGTAGCAAATTTAATCCGACTTTATAAGAATGATGTACTAAAGGTCTTTTACAAAGATTGCTCATTTTGTTCTTATTTGACAAAAAACATGACAGCCAGCACAGAACGTAGGTTTTACATTGGACTTTATGGGAAAAATCACACTTTCATCATCTTCTCTGAAATTGTTGAAGCAAATTTAAATAAACTATTGGAATGATGTATAGAAGATCCTTTGCAAAGTTTACTCATTTCAAAATGACAAAAAAACGGGTGCTAATGAAGAAAATAGCTAAACATTAGACCTCCATTAGTAAAAAACATTATTTTTGGTCATTCCTGGCGGAGAAATATTTTGTCAGGTGAGCGGTACAGCTCATTGTTGAAGGCCTCATAGTGACTTCAAGATGAAGAACAACAATAAAAGCGTTGTTGCATTGCTTATTATTACCATATATTTGTAGAGACTTTGTCTCATTTGCATTTACTCCATATCCCTTCATTGTTAATTTGAGTACTTTGATTTTATTGTCTATTTTGGTAAAAATGAAATGTAATCAAAAGTTTTGAACATTGATTGTGTTTTTCTCAATGGTTGCTAGAGACTTTTTCGAAAAATTAGCTGGTTGCTATGGACAAGGGAGTCACGTCTGGTTGGTAATGGCATTTATTACCTTTTTCCATCATAACGAAACTTCTTTGTATACAAATAACTAAATACCGAAGTCACTGTGAATTTACTTTCTGCATATGCGCATTTCGACAACTTATGTCTCATCAGTGCAGATAAAATCTAAACGTTTGGAAGACCATAAACTCAAAGATTTTTAAACAAAATATTTTTTTGCCTGCAAGTATTCGTTCTTGGAACTTTCTACCAGACCTATCAAGTCTAGTACTTCAGTTAATTCATTTAAAACTTATTTGAATTATAATCGCACACAAAAACCACCATACTACTATATTGGTAAGGAATTTGATCAAAGGATGGGTTGAATTAAGGTGCTAAATCGGCCCACTGATTTGACAAAAAATTAATTCAGTAGAAGCATAATTTCCAGTTTAAATTTTTCTTGTTGGTTTTGACCGATGTATAATATGTTTTTAATGTATTTGAAACAACATAAACTAGCTGTGGATTAAAATTAATTACTTTTAAGAATCATTTATGTAAATTTAAAACAACATTCCAAAGAAATTTGATCACCCATTTTCCAATTTCTTTGTATTTTTGAACTTGTTTATTTCCTATTGTTACCTCTATGATATATTTTCGATTTTGTTCGATTTTGTTAATTCCCTTTAGCAGAATTGATCTATAATAAGAAAGGGTTGCCCTTTCGATATGTTACAGGAGCGCCAATAACCTTTTTACACAGCTGACGCTTGGACAAGGATGATGGGACAAGGATGACGTTTAATAAAGGAATCTAACAATTACCTGCCAGAGTTAAAATATAACAGATACATGTATCTTTAGTTTTAAAGGCCTTTGTTTACTGCTTAGTTGTTCTTGTTAAGCTTCATAGTAGGTAGGGAAAGCTCTCATAATGAAGATATAATGATCTTCCATACCCGAGAATATATTTGAATTGATTGCAGCAAAATGCAAAACTTGTTCTGCGATACGTATGTATTTGTGTAAGACAAGGGATTCCACAATTGTTCAAAGTTGATACTTTTCTTAGAATAAAACTGAACTGAGTGGCTTCCTCCATGAAAACAGAACAAAACTAAGAGTTCTAATCAGTTAATGCCTTTCTTAACATCATGCAGCTGGTATGTGTGCAGGAGGCATAGTACACTGTGGCTTATTATCAAGCCATGCTTGAATTTTTTTTAGGGTTGTGTTTGCATAATTGGTATAATTTATAATAAAACATTTCAATATTTAGTACACATATTCTTAAATATACAAAAATACAAAAATCAATGTCTCAGTGTTTGTATTCTTGGCCATTAAAAAATCTTAATAGTTACATTGTAAACAAATACTAAACCATATCAAGAGTCTAAGTCGACAAAAATCATTTAATGTAGGCCCGCTGACGTGATATTTTGTTTCAAATTTATATTAATATATATGAAAATATGTAGTAGTATGTGAAAATATGTCTGACAAGCACAAATTCATACTAATATCAACAAAATGTCAGGATATAGGATGGTAAAGTATTCCATTCACCTCCAGAAATGAATTAAATTAACAATGAAGGGATATGGAGTAAATGCAAATGAGACAAAATCTCTACAAATACATTGTAAAAAACAGCAATGGAACAACGCTTTTATTGTTATTCTTCATCCTGAAGTCACCATGAGGCCTCCAACAATGAGCATTACTCATACCTCATAGCAAGTTCAAGACGGCCCCTAGCACCGGTTTGAGCGGTATTCATTGCTAATTGCTGAGCAACGCTACATCCTTTGATCCATGGATACGGGATCGTCAACAAACATACACTTAACTGGCAAAGTGTTCTTACAATCGCTGTCACCAATTTCCCGACAAAAAGACTAGTAGAGGACGATCACAACATTTAAACAACCACAGGGCACTCATCAAGCCAATTGTAAGAAAACTTGGCATAATAAAATCATGAGACGTGGGCACAATTAACAGGTGGTCAGAAAAACAATTTTAAATTACAAAAAAATTAAAAAGCCAAAATTTGAAAGAATGATAGGGCATTCATATTAGAAAATTCTCTAAAAAACAAGTACACCATAACTGTAATGTATATAGAGCATACATCTCTCTCACGGGGAATCTTTTTACGGACTCCACACTAAGTTTTAGTGTAGATTTTTCTCATAAAGAGTTATCTGTTTTTAACTGTATTATTTCCCTTCAAAACAGGAATTAATTTATATAACATTTATATCATCGATAGAATAGCATCATATGCACATTACTACAATATCAAAATGATGTTCATTGTTGCTTTGGCACCGTGCCAATCTTTATTCTTTTCATATCCAATTTATTCTCTTAACAATAGGTCTAGTAAAATCACGTGATCACGTGACTTGCATATGCGCGATTTGATATTTTGTTGTACAATTTTAATCTGCACATATTGTAGGTTACATTGGAACATATTATATCAAAAATCCAGGTGGGCCGGAAAACGATCTTATTGCAACCCATCCCTTTTTCATTTTAGACTTCGAATGCATTGTAGCTCTTTAAACCAACATTTGTATTCAAAATATATTGTTGACTCTCCATATTGCCAATGTGGCGCTATCGAAATTACTGATCATTATATTTTACATTGCTCTCGATACAATACACAAAATGAACCATTATTTATTGATCTCCGTATTTCGTATGATCACATTGGATCGTTCATCATCAACTCAAAACGATTTGAAAGAAATTAACAAAATGAATTATGTATCTTTCACAAATTTATTTCAACAAAAGAAATCAGTGCATGTGCTCACCTTTTTATCGCATCTTTCTGATTTTATGTATTTTATTTCTATATTTCATAATGATATTGTTAATTTCGTATCTAATTTCATATACAGAGATTCAATCTATAAAAAATATAATATACTGTTGAAAGTGTTGAAAGTGTTATCTATATATATATTTTCTTTTCGCTTAAAAACTGCTTTTGGAGCATTTATTCTAAATTGTAAATTTCTTTTTTTGCTGGAACCGCAATGATATAAGTTTTTAACTTGTTTCCGAGACCAAATTGATAATTCTAATTTATTGTTGTATTTGATTATGTTTGTATTGTAATGTAATAGATTATTTAATAAAAACAAAAAATACCGAAGTTGCATAAAAACAGTAAAAACTCGTGTTTCAAGGAGTAACCTCTCATCAGCAGCATTAAAATCAAATAATATAGAAAGCCATAATCCAAAGGAAGTCCAGAAAGAGTTACCCATTTCCAAAAATATCGAAATAGAAAGCCAAGTCCAGTACCAAGGACATCTACCGAGTGCCATACACGGAATGAAGCCTCAGTATTTTTAAGTGGTTAGAATTTTGATAATTACAGTAAATTTCTATCACACAAGGTAAAATTTTCATGTCAAACAAATCTGACTACTGAGCTGGTGAATACCCTCGGGACTTCTGATCCACCAGCAGTGGCATCGACCGTTGTTTCCCAATATGTCTACACTAACTTTTAAGGTATTGTTGCTAAGGAATTTTATGACAAATAACGTTGTTGCTAGGGACCTCGATATACGACCTTGACCTAATTTATTAAAAAAATTTTTGTGATGTACATTTTTCCCTTTTAATGTTTCTTTGTATCTTTAACAGTTTTTGTGATATAAAAACCCTAAAATCGGATATCAAAAAACGTCTTTTGGGCAATGGGTCCAAAACTAAAGGTCCAATAATTTTGAACCGCTTACCGTTGTGGAGATTTTACTGAATAAAAACCTTAAAATTAGCTATGATCTTGGCATCTGACCTTGATAACATTTGACCTTGTGCTCAAATTGAAGGTCTCTTATTAATGATCAATTTGGTATGTTACTTCACTATATTATCTGTAACCGTTTAAAGTTATATGTAAAAACCATTTTCCGAAACGCGTCAAGGGCAATAACTCTCTAGGGAGTCATCGGAGAGTTTTGGTCCAAATGAACCAGATGTAGCCCTTGATATGTTGACATTTTTCCTGATATATTTTTTTCAGCTTTCTATTACGGTTTTTGAGCTTATCTCTTTACAAGGTCAAAGGTCAAGGTCAAAGATCACCGATGACCTTCAACCTGGTACTCCAATCGAAGGTCTTTTCGCACTGATCACTTTTAACATATATATGTTTACTATATCATATGTAAGCGTTTAAAAGTAATTCGCAAAAAATGATTTACCGAAACGTGTCATGGGCTATTACCCAAAAACGGTTTGTCGTAGAGTTTTTGGTTAATTGAATCAAATATAGATCTTTATGAGAAAAGTATTTTGTATTCTATTTCCGTTGTTTAAGAAATAGATTATTACAAGCGGGCTCTATTCGAATTAGAACATGGGCAGACCTTATATTTGTCAATATTTTATACCGAGCGACAGCGAGGTATAAAATGAAGACAAATATAAGGTCTGACCATGTTCTAATTCGCATAGAGCCCAATTGCAATAATCTATTTCGATTCTTATATATTTAGCAAGAGTTTTGAACATTCGAAGCGGCTCTTAGAGGTCAATAATGGGTTTAGTACTAGAATTGAAACATGTCAGAAAAATGCACTCAACTACACATAAATGGACATGGAGAAATCTATATTCGTTGTTTTATTAATACAAGTGGTTCATAAGCTTATGAATTAATACAAATAATCTGTTATAAAACATATAAAATACGGATATTTTTAAATCGAAGCGTGTAAAAGTGTGAGCTAGTGGTAGTTCCGATTTATATGACTACTTTGTTATGTTATTTTTGAAGCCAAAAAAAAAGGAAAAGAAAAGGAATTAATTTCATATTTAAAATTTTATTAAGTTTAAAAAAATAAAAAATTTCAAATTTAAATCGTAGAGCATGATATGCAACACAGATAAGATTTCATAACAACAACACATTCGTTGCTAGGTTACGGTTATGTCAATTTCAGTTCCGAGTCTTAAATTTAGTAACTGTTGTAAATTTCTATTTTATTGTCATTATTTGATGTGAATTTTTGGGTGATTCATTTTTTAAAACTTTATTTACACAAAATAAAATGAATATTGAGTGAATAAAATGAACATTGTACATTACGAATGTCCTTCTGTAAAAAAAATTACGCATGTGCTAAAAAATATTGTTGGAATTAGTACATAGCTTTGTTTCCAAAGCGAAAGAAGAGAGTCATATTAGAATGCAATATAATGTTTTCATAAATTTTGAATAGTGTACTATATATTGCGATAACAACATTTTGAATGGCGGACGAAACATTTCTTTGATCCCCTATTGGTAATTAATTGTAAAATATAACAGATCCCACGCCACATTTCCGAATGGACACCTCAGTTTTTAATATGTACAGTGTCACCTGGGGTATGTCCCTTATGTAGTAAATTACGGTCTTATAATCATTAAACACATGCTTATTGCTAATTAAATGTATTAAATGGACGAGAAAAGGCTAATTTCGTAATTGTGTTTTAAACTGTATATCAATATATTCCTGTATATTTTGCCGGTTTTAGCCCCATCTCGTCAGTTGTCTAGCTCGATCTACACAAGACGTTAAGATAGCAATTAAGTATGTATTTTAGGTTTGAATGCTATTTAATGACAGCAGATGTAACATAGTCAGAAATACTCTCTTATATGCTTATAATGGCAGTCATTTAAAAAGAGAGTCTGCAGTATTGTCCTTTTTAATTAATGACCAGTGCTTTCTTATTAGCTTAGATAATCCTCGTAATGAAGAGTGATATTTTATTACCATAGTAAGTGGAATATCATTTTTACGTCTATCAGTACATTTCACAGATTTATTAGCTTGGCTTAATTGCTTTTTGAATTTCCTTAGGTTTATAACCACGGATTAATAAATTAGTTTCAAATTGTTTGAACGTGATTTCAAGGTTAACCTTGTCGCTATTCAAGCGTACCTGAGGTAAAATTTCTCCTCTATCAGACCCTTAAATACGCTTGGTGGATGTGCACTAGATCTGGGGAGAAATTGATATGTTTCTGTAACTTTTCTATAAGATTTAATATCCAACATCCCAGATGAATCAAATCTGTTTCCTTTACACACATTAATGTCAAGATAATTCAAATCTAGACAGGAACATTTGAACGTAAACTTTAACAGTTCATGCTCTGAATTTGCTATTTTAAACATTTTTTTAAAATCTTCTAATGGTCCTCTATAAAGGATGAATCCGTCGTCTCTGAAACGACTATGAAATATTATATTTTTTCTTAGAGAAAATTTATTGAGAATGTTCGTAATAATTTCATGCGCTCTTATATCACAGATCTCTGGACGCGGTACTGCTCCAATGGCGCATCCAATTTTCTGAACATAATGCTCGTCTGCAAATTCAAACTAATTATTAGTTAGAATAAGTCTTAACATATCATTATAACACGCATATCTTATTAGTTTTTTCTCGTCCATTTAATAATTAGCAATAAGCATGTGTTTAATGATTATAAAACCCTACTTTACTGCATGGGGGACATACCCAGATGACATTGTACAAATTAAAAAATGAAGTGTCAATTCGGAAATGTGACGTGGGATCTGTAGATACAACAAATTTAAAACTTAGAGTGCAAAAGGATCTAGCATTAAAAATATAATAGCTTCGCCACTTTTGAATAATACGTTCGCATTTTCCTTTCTCTCCCAAACTATGAGTATCTCCTACGCACAAGTTATTTTTCATCGAGATAATTTTTCGACAAGCGATTATATTAGAAAAATGCCACATAAAGACTGAATATTGCGTTCTAAGGATTTAAAATAGTCTTACTATACCACGAAAGATATTTGTTAAAAAAATCGAAAATGCAAATGGTGAGGAATAATAGATTAAAACATCAAAGATGTTTCAAATCAGTTTTGTACGATAGTAAACATTTCCCCTTTAATTTGAGAAAAAGAATATGTATTTTTCTTTTATAATTGTAAATACTTTATTTCATTAAAGGTACAAGAAAGCGCAGTGTGTCGAAAATCATGTCTGTTGATCTATTTGACAATATATGTATGAAAAATAAAATGGACATGCTCAAATGGACTCCGCGGTGCTTTCATCGAGTAAAGCGATCTAAAGCGTGTCCTGAATCACATGTTATGTGAAAAATGATATGTCCAAATTAATAAAAGTCGGAAGCAGACAACATAGTGATTGAACCTTTCTGTCATATTTATAGCGAAAAAGTGTTAGTATTATATTTATTTATAAAATATCACCAAAATGTTTCTTTATGTGATTAATTTGTGTCAAATTCCGCAAACAAGCAAACAAAATTTAACAAAACAAACAAAAACAATAACAAAACAATGTTACCCTCGTGTATAATTTGTGACCTATCAAAAACGATGTGTATTTTATGATTTTCCAGCAATCAATACGCAATGACAAATGGACCAATAGACTTGAATATCGGTATAATGTGTATATAAGTGAGGTTTGTTTTAATATCATTGCTAATCAAAAGATTATCTTCTTCAATAATATATTGTGCGTAAGAGATACTCATATCCTTGGGAAGAGAAAAAAAAATACGAACGTATTATCCAGTTTTATCGGCGAAGCTGCTATATTTAATCATGCTTCAGCCTTTAGTCTTTGTGTTGATTTAATCGCCGAAAATCAAACTCAGTCCGCACACACCCGTATGAATTCGTTGGATCGAATACATTATCTGTAAATTTAAAATGAACTTTGCGTTATTACGTAAACTTTGTGAAATAACGGCAGATTTGTGTTATAACGAAAACTTAAAAAAAAGTTTGTGTGGCGCTAATACGCTTTCGTACATCCTGAGGAAAAATCCAACATTTTCCTCGCCTCGTATTTTTTTATATCGGTGACGGCCCCTAACAAGGCTTTTGGCTCAGGGGCAGGTAACTCCGTTACTAAAAATAGATCGGTATGCTACCCTCAGGTTTAAGATCCAACAGTGATGACGGTTTATCACACCATGTATCGAAAAAATATGTCGTGTAGTTTTGAAGCTTGAGTTGCGGCGGAACAAAAAGACTAAAAAAAATAATACTAGTAATCCGAAGAATTACAATAGGGTCTTTCAATGTGGTGAATGCCCATCAATAAATTCAAAAATGTATGGTAATATTAAATGTATGCAGAGTCTATGGATTTTTTTTCTGTGTCAAACAGGTATAGAGATCTGATCAATGTTATTTCCTGTCTTCTTTGAATCATATGCCCTGCTTGCACAATAACCTTTCAGCTTTTTGATATTGGTCTTGTTGTAAACAAGAGGTCTAAAGAGTTGATTCCACTTTGGTTAATGTCTTGAAATTTTTCGAACGACAACTTTTTTTATTGATCTATTTAATTTATTTGATGAATTTTAATTTTACCTAGTAGCCATAGTCTAGAATTCGCCTCGACAAGAAATATATATTCTCTAATTGGATATCAAAAAATGTTTGATTTAAACTTTAGTTTAATATACCTCTGTATATATTTTCTGTATCAAATAATATAAAGATGAAATGACTATTCTTAACAGTAAACAATCAGCTGATTTTGATTAATCGTTTGGACGACGATTATCCCTAGAGACGTTAACTATAAAAACGTATGATACGTTTTACTGCGTTCCAATCATAGCAACTCTATAATTTCCGCTATACAAAAAATGAGTGCGTTTTATGGTTCGGATCATTCGTCTTTTAAGCTTTTCCGTATATGGTGGTTAATAGAAGACCCATCGAATCCAACGGGTTAAATTGACCAATTAGTGGTGTTTGTTGTTATGATGCGACACCGATTTCCAGTCGTTAAATTCCGGATAGTATCCGGATATTCGAATGAACTGACCTTGAAGTCACACGGATTAACATGCGTCTGCAATGCATTGTTATCACTTGCAAACGGATATATTTGTGTTTATCCCCACATATTTTGATTATTTATAAGTCAACATTCGCTAAAAGTGTCATTTATCTTCATTTTTACGAAGGATAACATTTCCAAGCAATTTAATTCAACTTGCGAATCAAAATACCGAAACTATCTACTGTGAAGCCCATCGGAGATCGGCAACCAGTTTTTCCGGTAGATTTGGAATAAACATGGCTGTGAAATGCGTGCATTGTAACCATAATTAAACATCATACTCTACTTGAAGTCAAAATAAAAAGTTTTCTCGTATGGCTGTGATTCTAGGTCTCTTCCTCTGGTTTTCCTGTCTTGTGGATCGCTATGGGATATCTGTTTCCCAGGTGACAACAGATCTTTCCCTTTACAACTCTAAAATTTGTTTTTCCTCTATCGGTTATGACTTTACTACCGGAGTTAACATGTTCAACACGGGGAGTGTCTTATAAGAGACAGGGGATGCTTACTCTACCGGTACACCTGATCTCACTTATGGTTTTTATTGGGTCCGTGTTGTTCATCAGTGTGTGTGTCTTCATTTCTAATTTTTGTCCTGTAGTCAAGTGATGTCCTTGTTTCTTAGTTTCCCATGTTGCCGTTGTCCATTGATTGTTCGTTCTTTTGACTGACAGTTCGGTTCTCACTTACCTCCTCCTATCAACTCGAGAAAAACGCATGAAAAGTATCATTATATTCAATATGATATTTCGTTGCAAGAACGTATTTGTTTGAGAGGTACGATGCCTTGTAAACACATTAATTCTTTTTATTTGCCTTGATTTGATCGAGCAAAGGTTAAGTATTTATACTATGCATTTTTAGAGTTTACATATTTAAACAATGAATCACTTTTTACCTCCACGTGAAGATAAAATATTGGATTTCACAATTATTTTGTAATCTTTTTTTCGAATATTTACTCTCGTAGCCATGTGCGTTATTGAAACAACCAGACTCGAGCTAGCGACCAATAACTAGCGATCAATAAGCTAGCGACCAATAAGAAGATATGTCTGGAAACCGAAAATAAAAAGAACACCAGAAATGACTTCACATAATTTTTAGCGACCAATAAGAAAAAAAACATATTTGATCGTATGCATTAGCATTGGTTGGAACCCCCCTTTTTTGGACAATCATGTATTTTTTAATGAATATCCTGGTGTTTTACTAAGAAAATACCCTAAAATAAAATAAAATAAAAGCTTTTGTCGGCCGCTGGTCAAATGATCGCCATTGCCCTCAGCTTCGTCCTCGCCAATTGCTAGGGTGGGTCACCCCTACTAAAATGTACACCAGGGGTCGAAAGTCGGTCCAAGACTGAATTTTGCACCAAATTTGAAATGCTCTCAAAAGTTTCCTACGGCAAAGCTTTTTGTCGGCCGCTGGTCAAATGATAGTCATTGCCCTCAGCTTCGTCCTCGCCAATTGCCAGGGTTGGTCACCTCTACTGAAATGTACACAAGCTGTCGAAAGTCGGCCCAAGACTGAATTTTGCACCAAGTTTGAAATACTCTCAAAAGTTTCCTACGGCAAAGCTTTTATCGGCCGCTGGTCAAATGATAGCCATTGCCCTCAGCTTCGTCCTCGCCAATTGCCAGGGTTGGTCACCTCTACTGAAATGTACACCAGGGGTCGAAAGTCGGCCCAAGACTGAATTTTGCACCAAGTTTGAAATGCTCTCAAAAGTTTCCTACGGCAAAGCTTTTGTCGGCCGCTGGTCAGATGATAGCCATTGTCCTCAGCTTCGTCCTAGCCAATTGCCAGGGTGGGTCACCTCTACTGAAATGTACACCAGGGGTCGAAAGTCAGCTCAAGACTGAATTTTGCACCAAGTTTGAAATGCGCTCAAAAGTTTCAGGGTCGAAAAACGACTTTGAGTACATAATTTGAAAACGTAAACTGTTTTCATGATGTGACCGTGTGCATTTGCAATTGTTGTAAACTGGTGGCACTCAGATAAAAGCAACAAAATAGATCCTTTCGTTTGTTTTTTTCTATTCGGTGTGAAAATATTACTATGATGTTACCCTTTGTAAGTAAAGTAACCCGAAATGCACGATGTCACCATTATTTTGCATCAATATGACCAAACCACTCCTTAAACATCAAATTTTAATTCAAATCATTCTGCTCTTCAAAATTAATTTTCTTCCTTCGATGTCTTTTCTTAAAATCGAGCCCCAAAACATACCAAAAAGAAAAGAATGAAGTATAGAAAAATCTGAGGAAATACACCAAATAAAGAAGAACTATATTCGAGAACAACGAAAATCAAAGGGACTTAATACCACGAAAATTACAGAGACTTAAAAGTAATCTCGTACCAGTATTATACAAGAATGTGTGGTGTGTTCCGCATATTACGGAAACTATATAAAAACTAGCTCTGTGTTTACGATTAAATGTATACTGGAAAGTGAAAGTTCAATCAACGGTGTTTTAAAGCAAGCATATTAATTACATACCAGGTGCGGATCCATGCAATTTGAAAGGGGGGATCCAATAAGAAATGAAAGGAAATTTAGCCGAGTGAGGCGTTGCGCGCAAAAATTTTTGGGTATTTTCTTAGTAAAACACCAGGATATTCATTTATAAATACATGATTGTCCAAAAAAGGGGGGTTCCAACCAATGCTAATGCATACGATCAAATATGTTTTTTTTTCTTATTGGTTGCTAAAAATTATTTGAAGTGATTTCTGGTGTTCTTTTTATTTTCGGTTTCCAGACATATCTCCTTATTGGTCGCTAGCTTGAGTCTGGTATTGAAACAGAAGAGTTTTTCTAGACAGGAGATCATTCCTACCACTAGATTTCACGCTGTTTATATCTAATTAAACTATGGAGAAGAGGGTGAGAAATAACGACGAACGTGCCCTGGTGGTCCTGGCATATCTCCCTAATAACGAAAGTATCAAAAACATTTTGATACGCAACTTTAAATCTATAGATTTCGAGGACGAACATATGTATGCAGATTTCCAGGATTCACCTCCTATTGCAGCCATCAGAACAGGGGAGAGTCTAAAACAGCACCTTGTAACTAGTTATTTCAAGAAAGCTAGTCTTATAACTCCCTGTAAATACAAAGGCATTAGACAATGTAAGCGATCTCGCTGTTTGACTTGTCTTTTACTTGGAAAACTGATGAAGTAGTAGGGCCAGCTAACTAAAAGATCGTTTCCCGTGCACTACTAAAACATAGTTATGAAAAAGAAAGGAAATGGGGGTATGCTTTAGTCTGTAGACGCTGCAGGATGATCTATATGGTAGAGACTTGTCGAGGATCGGGTGATCGCTTTGTCAAACATAAACAGAGCGTAACCAATGGAAAAGATTGCCAAGTGGGTGATAATTTTTGGCGAGCAAACCGCAGCATACTGGACATATATGTAACCGTCCTTCTACAAACTCACCCGCACTTGCGGGTGAAAAACAACGACAGTTCCTTGAACAAAAAGTCCATTTTCTTGGAACTGCTGGACCCTTTGGCACAGATGTAAAGAAACAGTCCCCTTTATAATATTATGCCTGTATTGAAATTAAAGGTTTGTAAAGTACAGAAAACATATGTTTTATTTTCGTTTTTGATAATGTTCAGGATATGGCACTATTTTTACAGGTAATAACTGTGACACGCCATTAGGTCTCCCTTCTCTCGTCACTTTAACATTCTTCCCCGTATTTCAGCCCTGTAGCCTCCTACATGTCCAATATGCAGTTTCAGCCCTAGTCGAAGGCCATACGACAGAGACGTTGGGCAATTAACCTTTTCTTTCTCCCTTTTGTCATTTTTAGATGCTTTTTAATTTGTATATTTTTGTCTATTTCACTTTTTAATTGTGGCCTACTACACCATTTTTATTTTGTTCTATGGTTAATTTGGGGCCATTGCACAACATATATTTTTATAATTGAACAATGCTTTTTCACCCGTCACTCAACTATCCGTCTAATTAAAGAATTATTATACTATTTTTCAGATAACCATGTCATTTGATATAAAGGAAAGACAAAGAGAAGTTTCTCAAATCCTGCAAAGTGCAGCGGTTGGCAAGACATTTGCACAGTACAGTTATTTTTCGCCCAAAAACCACTACTCCAGTGAGGCAATAACATATTACGTTTATATCCAACCTTTCTTAGTTTTCTGTTTTATCGTCTGGTTGATCGCGGTAATATATGCTTTGAGGACCGAGGATTATATGAAAAAATATGGCCTTATGACAACGTATAGCTGCTTAGACGTATTTATGATTGCCGAACAAAATATTGCTTTGATATATGTATTTACATTGGAAGAAAACTATGTCCAATATGAAATGTGTTATGTTTATGAAATTGCCGTAGATGTCATTCCACGCGTTCTTTTCTTAACCTCTCAATGGATTAAGGTTTGCCAAGCTTGCCAGAAATATTTAATTCTGAGTAAACCGTTTACATACAAAAGTGTGTTTAGTAAACTGAATGTAGGTATATTTCTGACGGTAACAATCATTGTCAGTATTTCGACAGGCGTAATTCAAATTATTTCTATCGATTTCGAAAAGGTTGTGACAATCGACAAGGAAACGATGAAAAATATCGATATTTGTCGGAATCGATTCGCCTTTTCTGAGTTCGCTCCAGAAATATCACTCTATGATTTTTGGTTAGCAGTGGTGTATTGTGTTGTTTCAACATTTTTCCCCTTTGTTTTGATGTTGGTATTTGGAATCTTATCAATAATCGAACTCAGAAAACAAGCCAAACTTAGGAAGATGTTAAACGTAAGTAATTCTACAGGGAATAAAGGATTAGAGAGATTGGTGAAAGTGAGCTCGGCTGTAACTCTATGCTTTGTTTTTCTGTCATTACCACAATTTATTACCCCTATTGCATTGAAGGTGAAAAGTTTAATGGAAATTGGTGTATATTACTCTATTGTTTATGTCATATTCTTCATGCTTAATATACCAGTCAACTTTCTTATGTTTAGTTGGCAATCTAAAGCGTTTAGAGACAAGATCAGATATATGTGTACATGTTGGAGAAGACGAAGAGGAACATAAACCTGAAGAGTACATGCTCATCACAAACCAAGAAAATACATTACGACAATGAACAATATATCATCTCTAACAATAAACGACAGAAACACCTAGTATATCTGTTACCAGGACTTGTGAAAATTTGTCTTCATGAACATTGGGTCTCGGACGACCTACTTTTACAGAAAATGCATGACGCCGTTATTTAAAAGAACAAAAACCAAAAAGACAGGCCAAATGTGGAAAGTGGAATTCAAGGAAGATCGTCTTTTATTTTCTCTTGTTTTAAGTGCTTAATTTTATATTATTTAGTGTGTTCCACATGTCAACAGCTACATTCTTGTACCATTACTTATTTTCATTTAATTTTATTGTACAGAAAAGCAGTAAAATAAATGACAAACCTGTATGTAGATTAGGAGAAGACTATTTGATTATTGGGGGGGGGGAGGTTCGCCAAACAAAACATTTGGAAGTATATAAACCATATACCTTGTAACAACGGCAGTAAAATACCAAAGGAACAAGGGAAGCGATGACCACAAAAATCGAAGTCCAAAGACATGGCAAAACAAGGACACGAGACCGTTACAATGCACTGAAATAAAAAGATAATATTAGTGACATCAGGTGCTCAGGAAGTTTAAGCATGTCCTGCTCCGCTAGCGACACCTGTCACACTATCAGCGAGTCTATTCAGGGTTGAGTCAAATCCATGAAGAGGTGGAATCTAGCTGAAAATGTCCGTTTTAATTTGGGTTACAGACACGTCATATCTGTCATGATCTCATGGTGGCAGCCATGGAATTTCTGAGGGGATGAAATTAACAAAGGCTGAACAAATCCCTGACTAAGCAGGTTTTGGGACAGTGTTTTTGTTCTATTCATAAAATCATGGTATAAACTATATGCTCGACAGTAACGAATCAACTGTGAAATGTACACTCCATGGCTGGAAAGGTAGAAGTGAAAGTTCACAAATAGGAAGTTAAAATCGTCACGTTTGTCATAAAGCTTAGATTTCAAACGTCCATTTCCGTTAATGTTTATTAAAAGATCTAAGTACGAAGCTGAAGTAGGTGGCTTAGTAAGTATCCTCGGAGACTAACAATCCACCAACAGAGATATCAGCCCAGTAGTAATAAATAACAAAGTGAAGTAGTTAATGTTAATTTAGTTTCTGCATTTGCGTATTTCGACATCCTATTATGCTTCTTTACTACAGATCAAATCAAAACATTTATGAGTCTATAAACCTGAACAATGAAAACTGAAAAGGTGCAAAAGATCAAAATATTTTGTCCATGTGTACAACGTGAGAAAATTTTGAAAGTATTCAGTATACACGCATGCGATACAATCTCCTCCTCCATATAAAATATCCAGCATTGTACACCCTTTTGAAACAGGAGATGCGGTGCTGTATTAAATATCTGTATGGTTTGTTTTTTTTTTTTAATAGATAAGAAAAATGTATGCAGCAATAAATAAATAAGCAATTAATAAAGAAATATCTGTAATCGAACAAATCAAGGTCCTCCGTATGAATGTCTGGCGATTCCTCGATTTGGTATAAAAAAATATCACCATCACAGGAGGACACCTATAAATCATTCAGTGCTCGCATTGCTACTTTTGACTGCATTTCATAACTGTAATAGTGTCCGATTGTGTTATATTTGCATTGAAAACTCCAAAATTCATTGAACATAACTCCGGTGTCTTATACTTTATCATAGGTAACAATAGACCATACCTGAAATCTGGTATTTAGATTCACCAGTTGTCGTTTGTCTGCCCTATGTCACAGACATGTCCACACCATGTGACCAAGGATGTACTTTTTTTAATAACATAATTTCATAGCGTTTAACTTTAAGGCTTTATCACCGCGTACCTCGTCACAATTGGGGAGACGGAAGTGTGTAGCATGGAGATACGGAAACCGGAGCGGCAGATACCAGGTCAGTCGAAAGTATCATGTCTTGATACTTTTGTACACTTTTAAGCTCAACTGGCCTAAAAGGTCATGTGAGCTTTTGCCATCACTATGCGTCCGTCGTCTGTCGTCCGTCGTCCATCGTCTGTCGTCCGTCGTCTGTCGTCCTTCGTCCGTCTGTCTGTCAACAATTTCAAAAATCTTCTCCTCTGAAACTACTGGGCCAAATGTAACCAAACTTGGCCTGAATCATCACCAGAGTATGGCTTTTCAAAATTGTGTTCAATTAGGCGGTAGGTCAAACAACATGGCCGCCGTTGTTGAAAATAGAACATAGGGGTAAATTGCAGTTTTTGGCCAATAACTCGAAAACTGTTACAAATATCAAAAAATCTGATAGAGGATCAAATTGATCAACATGGTGAGATCTACCTACCGTTCAATTTTGAAGAAAATTTGAAAACCCAATTCGGGGTTATAGCCCTTTTTCCGAAAAATTTTCAAAAGTTGTGCAAATTTTATTTTTTATTACAAGAAGTGTAACAGATAGAGGTGAAGTGTAAATTGCAGTAATGTTCAGCCTATCAAGATCTACCCACCCTGAAAATTTGAAGAAAATCCAAAACCCTTGTAGGAGTTATTGCCCTTTTTTCACAGAATTTTCAAAATTTCACATTTTTCGTCGTTCATTTCCAAAACTATAGTAGATCAAGGTTCAGTGTAAATTGATAAAATGTTTGCCATGCTGTGGCGACTTCAAAACTGTGTTGAAAATTGTTTGTTTACCACCGATTGGAAACCGAAAAATCATTTTGATATGATTTCAGCACTTGAATTTTTACTTGACAATATATTCATTCGTTTCGGTAACTCTATTCATCGCCAGGTCATAGGAATTCCTATGGGCACCAATTGTGCACCACTAATAGCGGACCTCTTTTTGTACTGCTACGAATCTCAGTTTATGACCAACATCAGCAAAGACCCATCTTAACAGCATTTAATTGAAAAGTTTAACAACACTTTCCGATATTTGGATGATATTTTAGCTTTAAATAATGACGACTTCAATACGTATTATAAGGACATCTACCCTAAAGAACTTACTTTGAATAAAGCCAATTATAATATCCATCATTGTCCGTTCTTTAGACATCAATTTTGATATAACGAATGGTAAATTAGATACTAAAATTTATGATAAAAGGGACGATTTTTCTTTTCCGATAGTTAATTATCCATTTCTGGATGGCGATGTTCCATTAGCGCCATCATATGGTGTTTACATATCTCAACTTGTTCGATTTGCTCGAGTATGTAATAAAGTTTGCGATTTTAATGAACGGAATCTTTTCATAACTGAAAAACTATTACATCAAGGTTTTCGTTATCACAAACTAGTTAAAACCTTTACTAAATCATCGATATAAATACTTAGTTCATAAATACAATGCAACCTGTAAACATCTAATCAAGGCTGGCATTTCACATCCCTTATTTTATGGTAATGTTTTACATAAGAGTAAAAAATACTTAAACTTAAACTCGCTTAACAAACTTATAAAACCTTTAATACAAGGCTGTCATTCGGTTTCGCCGATAAAAATGATCGTGAGGCATTTGTAACGGCGGTTAAGTCTTGAGACCGGATCGTGAGGGATTTGGTGACGCCATCGTGAGGGATAAATTGACAATTATTTTGAAAAAACTTGATATTTTGAAAAAGGAGAGAACTTACTGGGAAAAAGAAACGTGTCTGTCAAAATGATTATTATCAGACAATTGTTTGGGACCAAAAAATATCTAAAAGGTACAACATGCTGCTCAGAATTACAAAAGGCGACGTTGAACCGTACTGACTTTTTGAAGATTCGTAGCACATTTTTTGCTCTTTTTGAAAAAATGCCTTTGCTGGGTGTTCGAATTTGTGCTATAACGTTTATTCCTTATATAATGCTTACTAATTATGGGTTTGCTTTTTGTACTAGGTAAACGATAGATACACAAAATGTGATTTTGTGCATTTCCATCCAAAAATGATCGTGAGGGATGAGGTGACGAAAATTATGATCGTGAAGGATTAAGCTTAATCATGATTGTTAGAAGTGAAATGTGTTTTTTTCTTTTGCCCTCTTATTCATTTTTGTATATGTGCGTGTCTTTATTTTTCTTTACTGTGCCGTGCTCATGTTATGTCTTTGTTTCTTTGTTTTTATGATGTTGCCATTGTCCTTGGATTGTTCGTTTAAGACTGACAGTTCGGTTCTCACTATGTTCAGCAATATTACGATTTCAGAAAGCACATTAAACAATGACAAGATGCTATTTTTAAGTATTTTCAAAAGTGTAGTAGTGTTTACTATTGCATTATTCTTGTCATGTGAATATATATTCACTATTGAATCAAATTGTCGGATTCCTGAATTCTTGTCGTTTTCGTCTATGGTCTCAAAAAAGATTTAAACTTAATGTTTCCATGTAACTAAATACCATAGTTACTGTGAATTTACTTTCTGTATATGTGCATTTCGACAGCTTATGTCTTTTCAATGCAGATAAAATCTAAACGTTTGGAAGACCATATACTCAAAGATGTTTAAATACTGACAGAGAAAAAATAATCAATATGATCTAAATGTAAAGCCAAAATCAGCTAAGGACAGAACTTTGCAAGAGGGAGATACTCCTTAGTTTTCAAAAAAAATTACAAAAATTTAGATATTCCAAGTAATTCAAGTGAAATTCGATTGACCTAGAATACTGGAAAAGCTCTTAAAGGGACCCGCATAACACACTTTTAACTGAGAAATATGTTTATCAGCATTTCATTGATATTTGTTTTATGAGCGTGATTCATGTATGCTCTATACACATTTCAGTTATGGTGTAATTGTGCTTGAGAGAATTTCTCATATGGATGCAATAGCATATCTTAAATTTTGACATTTTTATTGTCTTTTTGATATCAAATTCTTATTCTGGCCACCTGTTTGTTGTGCCCACATCTCATGATTTTATTATGCTAAGTGTTTCTTACTTTTATCTCGATAACTGCCCTGTGTTTGTTGAAGTGTTGTGATAGTTTTCTGTTATTCTTTTGTCGGGCAACGGATGACAGCGATTGTACACTTTGCCAGTTAATTTTATGTTTGTTGACAACAATGCATTCATTCATGAATGATAAGCATGGCTCGACAGTTAGCAATGAATTCCACTCAAGCGGTGCTAGGGGCCGTCTTGAACCTACTATGAGGTATGAGCAAAGCTCAATGTTGAAGGCCTTCTGGTTATTTCAAGATGAAGAACAACAATAGAAGCTTTGTTCCATTGCTTTATATTTAAAAAATGTATTTGTAGAGGTTTGTCTCATATAAAGTTACTCCATATCCCTTCATTTCTTTTTTAGGTTTCAATTTTATTTTTTGAGGCACACCAACCTTCCTTGGATAGAAAATAACACATAAAATCAACATTTAATTCGAAACATTCTTTTTTATTAGGCTTAAACACTGAAAGAAATGCGAGGAGTCTTTAAAGCAATAACATTAGATATTAAGGCACGCACCATTTGATTTTCAAGGGGGGGGCTGATATTTTTAGGAAAAAAAATTTCTGGCCCCGATTTTTGCCCAAAAAATTTTCTGACCTGCAACTGGGTTGAAAAATATAATCTGGCTCTGACTTTGTCCATAAGAAAAAATAGCCTGACTCAACAAAATTTCCTAGCATAGTGTGTAGCGGAAAAAAAATAATCCGGCTCGGGTAAAAATCCCAAACCCCCCCCCCCCCTGAAAATCAAATGGTCCGTGCCTAAAATAGGAAGAAGATACTAGTTTCTAGAAATGGCCATGAAAATAATAAAAAAAAAACATGTGCAGAAAAATAACCCTGTGTCATCCCTATTTTTAGTCGAACTTTAAGGGTATGGTAGGTAATTCTTGATAAACTACATTTCTGCATATGAGGAGACATTGTGCAAAAAAGTTGGAGAGAAATCATGCACATTAATAGGAAGAAAAAATTTTTAAAATGGGCATGTGCAGAATTTCAATTTATTGTTATTTTACTGTTTATTCGGTTGTGTTCTGTGACTTGCCTTCTAATGTGTATTAAATCCATACTCTTCTGTCACTCTGTTTTATAATTATCAGGTAAAAAAATAATTAAGAAATAATTAACAGTAGCCATATATTTATATTATTTTTACCACGGGCTGGCACTTTATGATGAATATTTTACCCCGAGCGACCAGCGAGTGGTAAAATAT
The DNA here is from genome assembly GCA_002080025.1 of Modiolus philippinarum. Taxonomy (NCBI): domain Eukaryota; kingdom Metazoa; phylum Mollusca; class Bivalvia; order Mytilida; family Modiolidae; genus Modiolus; species Modiolus philippinarum. The sequence goes on along the minus strand of MJUU01073393.1, from coordinate 132,270 downwards.
CACCATAAAGTGCAAGCCCGTGGCAAAAAATAATATAAATATATGGCTACTATTAATTAATGACACTCACAAGGTTCCGATTAGGAGTATTCCTCCTAGTACACATGGATGAAATGCCATTTTATGCCACCAGTTGGTCTGTGACGTTACAAAAATTGATATAAAAGTATCTATGACATTATTGAAAGTACCGTCATTTGTTTATACCACGGGTTTTGATACAAAGTGACTGAAGGCCGTCATATTACAATTTGAAATATAAAGACAAAAATTCCAATTTTAATTTTATAGTCGAAATCATGATCTTTTTGGTATATCCGTGTTACAGATGTGCACAGACCTTCCCCTTTGACGGTTTGATTTGTTACTTCTACATTTACCGAATTTGACTTCTACCTGACGTGACATGTTCAACACGGCGTCTGTTTTATAAGAGACAGGCGATGCTTACTCTACCGGTGCGCCTGGCTTCGATATCATGAACCGTCCTATGCATCATGTTCAAGTTTTAATTTCTTGCAAAATAGAATTTCCTTGATTTTGGATCATGCATAATCTTAGAACGGCTTATATAAATTTGAATCTGTTGTCTTGGAAAGGAAGGCTAACAGTCTAAATGTCATGCTCCCGAGGCCTGGTCTCAACCTTAATTTTTTGTTTGGGTACAAATTGTTGTATATAGTACTAACTTTGTGATGTTTTGGACTAATCTCTTGGATTGACAGCTTGGTTGCCCACTTACTTCAAAGAAAGTTCCTTTTTGTTGCTTTGATGATTTTTTTAAATAAATAGCTGATTTTAAATAACCGATCTTTTTAATTTCAAACCAATGTCAATTTCTCTCTTTTTCTATTTAAACAATAAGTATCATTTGAAAGACCGAATTTATGTGAAATTAAAAACCCAGAGTCCCAATGCAAAAACCCAGCTTAGGACAAATATTCGGTGTCTTTCGATAGGGCAATTTTCAAAGTATCCACTAGCTATCGGGCCAGTTCTGGACTTTGAAATTCCCTTGTTATGGGTACTATCACAGGTAACCATGGTGAGGCATTGGTTTAAGTACACAAATCAAAAGATAAAGAACCGTCTAAGAAACGAGCTATTCAAAAGAAGCTTAAAAATTTTCCGATTATTTTTATTATGGTAAATATCTGATCTTATAGTCGAGGCAACGCAAAGTATTGTCTCAGTGACTGGGAGCGCGAAACTCTTGGGGAAAAGAAGGTAACCATCCATCATGATAAATGCATCAACATTGTGTTCATAGATACATATCAATGGCCCTGGATGGCCATTTCGAATAACTAAATACCGAAGTCACTGTGAATTTACTTTCTGCATATGCGCATTTCGACAATGTCTCAACTTATGTCTCATCAGTGCAGATAAAATCTAAACGTTTGGAAGACCATTAACTTCCTCGTCCGCAAAGCAGTGGCAGAGGATATATATAAACTTCAAAATGAACAAAGTAAATAGCACATAAAATAACAGTTGATATTTCGAGACCTGTCCGTCTCTTTTTCAAAACACAATGAACCTATCTGTGTGCGTGGTGGAACTGTAAATGACATTTCAGCAAAACTCCTTAATATCAACAGTGATATAAAGTATGAAAACATCGTGCTACTTGTTGGTAGCAACGACTGTTTAAATGGTTCTTTTGATGAAGAAATTTTTAGGGAAGACTATTGTAATCTCTTAAAAATTGCTGAAACAAAATCTAGAAATGTAATTGCAGGGTTATGCCCTAGATTAGACGATAAGTCAGGTAATATTGAAAAGGGCAATCTTATTCTGAAACAGCTAGCAAATAACTAAATACCGAAGTCACTGTGAATTTACTTTCTGCATATGCGCATTTCGACAACTTATGTCTCATCAGTGCAGATAAAATCTAAGTGATGAAAGTATACACTATGTAGATAATGATGTTACACTGAGAAACAAGAATGGGGCTGTTGATATAAGAATGTATGACAATGGTGGGATTCATTTGAACATTAAAGGTACTAATGTATTGGCAAAAAATTTAGAACTGACACAGAGATTTAAACAACAGAACGTAAGTAAACCGGAAAGAAACAACAAAGTTAAGCGTCAAAACGGTCAGGTAAACAGAAAGGCTGATCCTAATCAAACGAAAAGGTACCCAAGACAGAGACAGGTAGGTAGGTTTGACAACAGACGGATCAACTGGACTAGAGATTACAACAGCAGTCAAAAAGAATATCAGCATTCGTATGTGCATTCACAGGTAAAATGTTGGTACTGTGGAGAGTCAGGGCACACACACGATGTATGTAGGCATGACGGGTATGTGAGGTGCAACCACTGTTCAGAATATGGTCATAAGGCAAAACATTGTCAGTACTAGGTAAGCGGCCAAGAGTGTGCCGATAAGAACGGTAGCTCCTCCGACGTGAAACCAACACCTAGTGCGACAAAACGAAAACATAAACGTGGCGGAATTCGGAAAAATAAGAAATTTCGCAATCGGCGGAAACAGCCGTTAATTATTGACTTTTTGAACATTCGCGGTTTTAACAGTAAGTTCACGAACTAAACCGTGTTTTAGACAGAGATGACGTGAGCTTTATCGAGCTAGCAGAAACGTTTCTGAAATCAAACGACAGACCGAAAAAACTCCATGATAACTATGAGTGGATCGGAAAGTGTAGAACGGATGGTCGAAGTGGTGGCGGTCTTGCGCTCCGTGTAGACCCTCGAAAAGACGTTGCTGTCTTAGATGAAAACCTGTTGGGGAGTCAAACTGACAAATTTGAACGGATTTGGTCTTTATTGAATATAAATGGAACGAAAACAGCTACATGCGTTGCTTACTTCCCGAACGATGGTATTGATAAAAACAAAACGGACGAACTGTTTTATGAGATTCTGGACAACATATCACGTCTATATTCATCCGGTTATGAAATTATCGTTATGGGCGATTTCAATGGCAGATGTGTACGTAAATGTCCTTTCACAGGCTTTAATATCATTTCAAACGATCTACAGTCATATAACGGTAAGCGACTAGTGCAACTGATCGAAGCAAGTGAATTATCGATTGTTAATTGTTTGTCGAGTTGCAATGGCCATTACACGCGTGTTGTTAATGGACAGAAGTCTTGTATTGACTACATTCTCATGTCCAATAATATGAAGAACTGTGTTAAGAATGTTTTTATTGACGAAGACGGAACACTAGATTTATATAGCGATCACGTAATTTTGCGCGTGTCGCTAGATAAACAATGTCGTAAATTCCGACAGAGTTCTTCTGTAAAGAATGCTGTACCATTGTGGAAAATTAATGATTCTACCGATTGGGATTATTTTCAGTCAGTACTAAGTTCAGAACTTTAACACGGGAGAAATAAATAGTGTTTGGGAACTGTGGAAGGACAAAGTAAATAAGTCGGTCGAAAATACGATCGGTAAGACAAAATCTGTCAAGAATTATCGTAAATTCTGGGATAAGGAACTTGAAGAACTAATCAATCGTAGACGACAAGTCAACAGACTTACGAGAATTCACAATAAACATTATAATTCGGAGAGCGATCTAGGCCGAACGCTTTCAGAATCTTATAAAATACGGAAAGAGAGAGAGTCCATAACGCCATAAAACGAAAGGAAGCGTCGAATAATTTATTAAGCTTCCATCGAAAGTGTACTACTGCTAAAAATAAATCTCGCGGGTTTTGGAATTTTCTAAAGGGCAACAATCGGAACCGCATCGTTTCAGAAATAATTGATCCACTAAATGGGGATACGATTATTGACGAAAAGGATACGGTTGAAAATGCCCTTAAAAATTATTTTAGTAGTATCGGAAAGTCTTCGGATCCTGATCATTTAAACGACTCGAAGGTCGATATTTTAAACCGTCTAAGTAATATTGATAATAATATTGTTACTAATGATAATATGTTTTCTATGGAGTTCTCTAGTGATTCTATCAAAACTGCTTTAAGCGGGCTCGCAAGCGGTAAAGCGGTTGGTATTGATCAAATTCCAAACGAATTCCTTAAATATGACGGAAAGGCCATGTTGACGTCACTCGTTGAACTGTTCACTATTATTTCTGATCTTGAGGTAATTCCAGACGACTGGAAACAGGGAATAATTAAACCCATACATAAGTCAGGTTCTTGTATTGACCTTGATAATTACAGAGGTATTACTCTGACCTCGAATGTATATAAGGTTTATTGTAAAATTTTGGAAGATAATGTTATGGATGTCCTAGAACAAAATAATATTCTGGGGGAGGTACAGGGGGCTTTCCGTAAAGGGAGACGGCTGGAAGATCATATTTTCTCTCTTCATGGAATTTGCTCTCTACAGAAAAGGGCCAAAAAGAAGACCTATTTGGCTTTTCTCGATCTATCAAAAGCATTTGACAGTGTCTGGAGGGATGGCTTATTTCACCAGCTATGGGAAACTGGTATACGTGGTAAATGGTGGCGCCTTTTACGTTCTATCTATAGTGGGGTGTCAAACAAGGTTGTCTTTGGAGAATTCGAAACTGAATGGTTCGATCAGGAAAATGGTATTAAGCAAGGGTGTGTTCTATCACCAACTCTTTTTTCCATTCTGATGAGCGATTTAGTGAAGATGCTCAGCGACCATAATGTAGGAATTACTATAGGTGAACAACTCATAAATTGTTTGTTGTTTGCAGATGACATAGCCCTTATTGCAGAATCTGAATCGGATCTGCAACGATTATTGGATGTAACACATGCCTTTGCCAATAAGTGGAATTTACGGTTTAATCCAAACAAGTCCAAAGTACTTGTTGTTGGTAAGAGAACTGATAAATCCAAACGTTGGACATTGGGTGACGACTCCATCGAAGAAGTAGACGAATATAAATATTTAGGCGTTTACTTCTCTCGAACCCTTAAATATTCATATCATATATGTTCATATATTAAGGAGAATGCTCTACGAAAACTTAACTATTGTATCCGCCTTCTTCATGGAAGATTTAAAAGGTTAAGTTTTGGGGATGCACTTTGGCATTCGGTATTACGACCGTCTATATCGCATGGCTGCTCTGTCTGGATGACATCTTCAAATGCACAAATAGATATTTTAGAAAGTGTGCAGTACAGAATGGCAAAAATTGTCATGAATACGAAGGTGAACATCCCGAAGTCAGCATTGTTTCTTGAGCTTGGCTGGGAACCTATATGTTCCTTCATGGACAGACAACGTGTAGCCTATTTCGACCGTTTGAATAAAATGGAAGATGGAAGGCTCTGTAAAATGGTTTTCACCGAATTGCAAGGCTCACCAAATTCTATTTACATGGATAGTGTTAAAAGTATTTTTGAACATATTGGTCTGGACCATTATATTAATGGTGGGCTAAATGTGAGTACCTTTAACTTATTTCACGGAAATCACATACGTCAGACCCAAATAGAAAAGGTATATTCCAAAAGTAGTCTTTCTTTTTATAAAAATATAAGAATCTCCAGTGGTAAGCAAAAATGTTTGTTTGATGAAGTTAATTTTGATGGCACGAGACTAAAGCTATTGGCTCGAACCAACTGTCTGAATATTAATGCTACCCTTCAACGTATGAATCTCTCTTCCGACGATAAGTGCAAAACATGCTCTCTAAACAAGATCGAGGACCTCTCTCATATTACGTTGGAATGTCCAGCCTACGAAATAACGCGAAATCATGTTTTCAGTCAAATAAACGATAGTCTTGTCGCCATTAGGACAGGTCTTCGGTTTGAGGAGCTATCGAATATTTTAATTTTGCAACTTTTATATGGAGACTATGGGTAATTTTACAGTGATGAACTGGGAGATGATATAGATGTTTTATGTAAACATTTTCTTGTAGAAGTTTTCAAAGAAAGGTCAAATTTTGTACAAATGTGATAATTTTGTACTTTCTTGTATTTTTTAAATGTGAATATTACAGAGATTTTACATTTTCACGATGGACATTTTATTGTTTTATGTTGAGAGACTTCTTAAACATTGACATTGTAATATTTTTAGCTTTGTTATAGTTGTTTATAGCTTTGTTGTGTAAATAATTTTTAGGACGCAGCTCCTGTTACCCCGACAGTAGTTGCCCCCGATGTAAAGGGGTAGTTATCCTAATAAATATATAATAAAAAAAGTAAAAACAATCAAACAAAACCTATTTACAATGACTTAACTACAAATGTTTATACAAAATATCGAGAGCTACATGTTGGATGCTGTTATTTACAGATGTAACATGTATATTTAACAAGTTTCCACGTTGACTGAATTTATAGCTTGTGCTTGGATATAAATATATATATATGTTCAATAGGACCGAGGTATTTTGGCGATTGACAGATGCATCTACTTGAATAGATGAAGCCACACGTTGTATTGCAGTCGGCAATACTCAATGTGTAGATAAAATTGTATATGTAAGTTACCATGGTCACATATAAATTTGTCAAAGGGTTCTTAATACCCCAGAGCACCATCTCATACTTGCCGTTTTTAGATTTCGTTCGTTCGTGTTTTTGGTTTTATTTCCTTTTTCATTTAGTTCTTTTTGCTTGCATTTTTTGTTACATTTAGTTTGCCATATATATAAAGACCTAACTTATTATATATATTTGTGGTGTGATTATTTTTATTTGTTTTAACGTTCTAAATGATTTTCCCTTATTTCAAACATCCGTTTTAGTTTCTGGTGCCTGTTACGCTTTTTATTCCAATATAAGATGCTTGTTCGAACGTCATTATTATTTGCAGACAGAGTTCCAAAATTCATCATATCTTTATACATTCACACCTACAAACTTTATAGTCTTGGCAATCGGCTTTTACTCCCTCACGATCACCCTTCACGATCATAAAAAGGTGTAACGTAATCCCTCACGATCTGGAATTGCACTTTTTAAGGAATAATATTTCTTTGCTTGTATTTTGGAAGTATATTTTGGGATACAATTTTGCACATGATATTGTAGTTATGATTACTGTATGAACTTAGAAATAAATATCAACCAAATCTTTACAATCTTGCAAAAATATGCCTTTGTTTACATTTTGTAGTCCTTGAAAATGTTGATGACGATGACGCCTTTTGAAAATGTGCAAAAACTGTAGACTTTTAAACTTTTATTTCAATACACTTCTATTAACTAAGTTATACCATTTTGACAGACATAAATATTTAAGGGAATAACTGTCCTAATAAATTGATATTTTGAAATGAAATGTGACCTTGTTAGATTTCTCTCGATAAACATCCCTCACGATGGTGTCACCAAATCCCTCACGATCTCTTCTCAATGCTTAACCCCCGTTAAAATCCCTCACGATCATTTTTATCGGCGTAACCGAATGACAGCCTTGAATTACGGTATTGTCGTCAAGTCATTACGTATGGCCTTCTTTGGTATTAACATTGATTTTTTGATAAGGTCTTTGCATTTTAACTAAACACATTCTAAATTTCTATAATCAGTATTGCATGGACACGGGTTATGTATTCCGGTATATACATGGAATCATTATGCTAAACTCCTAACAGAGATTTCTCGATAACTGACGAACGAACGTAACTTTCCCTAACACTACGAAAGAAATGAAAATTACGAAAGAATTTTGAAAGGGAGAAATCATTATTTTAGTCTTGTATTAATTCAGCAATTAAAGTTCGATTGTCCGTTTGAAAAGCACATGCCTTGTGATACATCCGTCCTCCAGCAAGGTCTAGCGACTATTCATACACAACCTATTCCCCGATGCATTTAGAACATTGGAACTGTTGGTGTTGTTGAGAATAGCGTGTAGGAACTTAATATTGTATAGACGGGTGACCTGAAATGTTTGTTTTGACAATGGTTTTGGGAACCATATCTTTGATACCCCGGCTTGAAAGTGAGGGATCTATAGTGATAGGGTAGTCCGTCTGTCCGTGCGTCCATATGTGCGCCTGTCAGTTACACCTCAGGGTACCCATTTCTAATCCGCTACACCTCCTGAAACAATAATGTAGATGTGAACCTCCGATTTCCGAATTCGACTTGACTGTTTTTTTTTGTTGTTTTTTTTTTTGGGGGGGGGGGGGGGTCCCGTAGCAAAACATGGACTTGTCCATTACATTACAATAGGTACCCATATCTTATCCTCTAAGCGCTTTTTTATGACACTTGAACCGGCACAGTCTTTGTGACATAATGTAGATGTGGATGTGCACCTACTATTTCAGAATTTGATTTTTTATGATATATCGGCAAATTAAAACCGAAGCAAAATGCCGGGATAAAGAGAAAATTCTGAAATCAAAAATACAGAAATTCCAGGAATAAAATGGGGAGCCGGGTATATATGGTAAGTTTTGCTCACAGTTTTTTTTCTAGTTTAACTTCGAACATTTGATATAACAGTTAGAAAAAATATACTGGCCTGACCTCGGACTTTTTTGTGTTGGATTTATTAGGATACCGGGATCTGCTCCATTGTTTAAATTATTTTTACTTTTGTGTTCGGTTTAATATCACTGTCTAACAGTGATTGGCCTTCTGTAATTTTATTTTTTACAAAAGGCATGCTCGCAAGTCTTCAACGTATAGCGATTTTACATACAAAAATTATTATAAATATTCGGCTTATGTCACTAATTGCATTTCACTTGAAATAAAATGTCTATTTCAACTGCGGGCGCGGATCCAGACAGTTTGAAAAAAGGGGGGTTCCAATAAGAAATAATAGGAGATTTCGACAATCGGAGCGAGGCGCGAAAATTTTGGGGACTATTTCTTAGTGAAACAGCAGGATATTCATTAAAACACATGATTGTCCAAAAAAAGGGGTTCCAACCCCTGACCCCCCTTGGATCCGACAATGAACTGCATTTACATTTCACGCGATTACAAAAAAAAAAAAATTCACACAACATTATTGCACATTTTCTGGATATTTTCTAATTTGCCAAATTTATATCGTGACTTCCAATTTATATACTTTGTGCTTTGTCGTAATTATAAGAAAATTTTAGACTGCTTTAACGAGTAGATTGCAAAAGAATGTTTATTACAAGTGGCCGTAAAAATACCCAAGTATGTAAAGACAAAATATTTTTAGCCAAATATTTAAGAAGACAAAGCTCCATTTACCTGCACAAGACACCGGTGGATCCAACCTTCAAAACAATGGAATCCAGAAAAAAAGGGATTTCAGCTTATTTTTGCCATTTTTGTCAATTCTCATGAGATCGCTTTGTATCCACCAAATTCAGAATTTGCACAAATATTGCAACGGTCAAGCAAGTGGCAAAAGTATGTAATTTTACACCCCAAGCCGACGTTTCGAAAGACTGCCTGCGGAGAAAGAAAAACATTTTACACATTGTTGACAGCAGACAACATAGATCGTGTATGCAGAATAACTGATTGTCAGTAGTGTCTTGATAAGATTTTACATTTGATTGGTTGCAATGTAAGTACAAGAAACAATTGAAGTCTACTCATACCATTGGTAACACTTTAAATGGCCCTGCCAGTGTAAACAACAAATGTAACGGTAAACCCAGTGATTGCAGTAAAACTATAGATAAGCGATTCATCAATACGCAACAGCCAAATGTCTCAGCAATATAGTATTGTCCCGCCACATCCGAATTTAATACAACAAAGTCCACCGACATGTCCACCCCCTGTAATGGGTTATTATACCAGTACACCCATGCAACCCTCTATGATCCAAGGAAATGATAAAATAGATACTTTAGTAATGAGAGTTGAAGAAATTTGTCAGAAACTATCGAGTCTTGATACAATGGCCGAAAAACTGAATAAAGTTGATAAAAAAATGCAAAATCTTTCTGAAAACATTGAAAAGGTTACCAAAAGAGTTGATGAGGTCGAACAGAGCATGCAGTTCATAAATTCAGCATTTGAAACTAATAAATCTGAAATTTCTGACATGAAACGTAACATTTCCGAAATACGCTCTGAAAATGCAGCTATGAGTGAAAATATGGAAGGTTTACAAAAAGACTTACATGAACTAAATGAGAAGCATCTAGATCTTCAAACTAGGTCGATGAGAGAAAACCTAATTTTTACTGGTATCCCTCTTGAAAATAAAAATGAAACTTCAGACGAAACAGAACAACTCATTAAAAACTTCATGTCGAAGGAATTGAAAATGGAAGAAATAGGGGAATTCCAACGGGTCCTTCGTTTCGGGAAAGAATATGATGTACGTAACAGAGACGGTAGTACAAGATACAAATCACAACAAATAGTACGTCGTTTTAGACTTTTAAAGAACGAGAACGGGTAAAAAAATGTGCATATAAATTGAGAGGTACAAGCTATGGAATCAATGAGCAATTTCCAAAGGAAATTAACGAGAGACGTAAAGTTTTGTGGCCTTATTTCAGGAGGCGAGACAACAGAGAAAGAAAGCGTTTTTTTAAGAAAGACCGACTTTTCATTGAAGGGAGAGAATTCAAACTAGAAAATGTGCATAAAGATTCGTCAAAAATGGAAATCAATTTAAACGATACTCTGACCAGGGAACGATACAATGATCAAGGTGCGTGACCAAAAGATCAGCGAACTCAACGAAAGCCCGCAGGTAGACGATCTTAACAATACCATGGAGGTTTAAACAACGAACTTGTCAATTTTGACTACTCTAGCGATTACGACGACTTTCACTCACTTTCTTCTGTTGAACTAATAAATCTAATTTCGATATAAACTGTTTAAATTTTTTGTCTCTTAATGTATGTGGCATCAAAAACAAACTTTAAATCTTTAATAAACAAATATGATATACTTTGTTTTACAGAAACAAAATTAGATGATATGTGATGGTTATACTTTTTGTTATAAGAATAGAAAGAAATTATCAAATTACAGGTCTGGAGGTATAGCATTTGCATATAAAAACAGCTTGAAAAAAATTATCAAACCAATTGATTCTGAATGTCCTTTTGTATATTGGCTTGTCCTTTTGTATATTGGCTAAGTATAGACAAAGAAATGTTTGCTTTGCCTGAAAATGTTATAATTGGTGCTATTTATATACCACCAGTAAATACTGTATATTCTTCTGGTGAATGTTTTAATGAAATTGAGTTAAAATTTCAAAGATTAAATGATAATAGTAATTATATAATTATGGCCGGTGACTACAATAGTAGGACGGCAAATTTATTAGACTTTTATGAGAACACTGAATATCAATGACGATATACTTGAAGATATTGTTTTTTATCAAACTGAATCCAATTATACACATATTTTAGAAAAGTTGAGTATTCCAAAAGTGAGGAATAGTCCAGATCATGTTGTTAATTGTTATGGAAGAAAATTGATAAATGTTTGTAGAAATAATAAACTTTTTATGTTAAACGGAAGATTTGGAAAAGACCAAAATGGAAAACCGACAAGTAAGAATTGTAGCGTAATTGATTATGTAATTACTACCCCCTTTTTTCTAGAATATATACACATGTATATGAATTTGAAGTATTAGATTTTTGTAAACTTTTTTCAAACATTCACTGTCCTTTATCATTCAGTATACATAGGAATTCATTAACTGATGATAATAATGTATATACTGCTGAGCAGCAAAATGGTGGTGTCATTAGAAAATGGAAAAATGAAGAAAGTCAAAATTATCGAAATAATATTGATAGAATAAAGTGTATGACTTGTTACTAAAATTAAATACACACTTTCACGGCATAGTTGAAACAGACAAAGTTATTGTTAATAATTTTGTAAATGAAATACAAATGTAGGTGATATTTTAACCGGATCAGCAAAGGAAACTTTTGGAACTTATTCAACTAAACGACTTTTTTCTTAAACCAACCAAAATAGTAAACAATACTTTAATTCTGATTGTAGAAAGACAAGGCGCGAATTTAGAAAATCACAAAGGTTGTATAGGCATTATGGGTATAATTTATTTAAGGAAAGGCTACGACAGAGTGAAATTCATTACAAAAAGGTAATATATGAAAATATATCGAAATTCAATAATGAAATGAGTTTAAATATGAAATCGTTAAAAACAAAAAACCAAAAAGAGTTATGGAGGTTATTGAATAAAGAAAACAAGAGAGAGAAACGTAATATAGAAATTGGTTCGCTTTTCGAGTTTCGAGGAATTAAGCAAAAACAAGATTGATGATAATTTAGAACTAGTTTTTGAAAATATTATAGATAGTGACATAAATGATGTAACTTTAAATACTGTAATCACGGCAGACGAAATAATTAAAGCCGTTAAAAGGGCGAATAACAATAAATCGCCTGGAGATGATTCAATAATTAATGAATATATCGCTTCGATACTCGACATAATGATAGATATTTACGTATGTATTTTTGATTTTATTTTTAATACCGGAATTTTACCGGAGTTCTGGCTGATCGATATATAAAAGCAAGGGGAGTGAACTCGATGCAAAAAATTATCGTCCTATTACTTTATTATCATGTTTGGGGAAGTTGTTCACATCTATTTTAAACTCTAGATTGAGTAAATTTGTAGATATGTTTTCTATAATAAATGAAAATCAGGCAAGCTTCCGTGCTGGATATTCTTCGACTGACCATATTTATTCATTGTATTTACTTTTTGAATTACTCCGTGTTAAAAAGAAAACTTTATACTGCACCTTCATCGATTTTTTGAGAAGGCCTTTGACTTTGTGCATAGACAATCCTTATTTTACAAACTTTTTGAAAATTATGTAGATGGTAAATTTATGAGAATCATTCAAAATATGTATGATGACGTGAAATCCCTTGTTGTACACAATAATATATTTTCTGACATTTTTGCATGTGAAATGGGAGTTCGACAAGGGGAAAATTTATCTCCCTTACTTTTTATCTTATATTTGAATGACTTAAAAGATTTTTTTAGAAAATGCTAA
>MJUU01073393.1:105400-117286 GCA_002080025.1 Modiolus philippinarum | reverse complement strand
TTGCATAATAATAAAACTATCCAATCAAATTTAAAATCTTCTCCGGGTCGCGCTTTCAATCAATTGATTTACATACATCGCTGTCAATCAATTATCAACAATGTTTCTATATCTGCGGTCAGTTTTTGCGAGCGTCGGCTTGGGCTGTGAAATTAAATCTCTGTGAATTTAAACTTTTGTCACTCGCTTGACCGTTGCAATATTTATATTCACGCATGTGTGATTTCGCATCGAAAAAGATTAATTGACATGAAAATCTCGAACATATTATTTATTTTCACCAAATAAATCAAATAACACAATACCAAATCATTTGTTTGTATTTGCAACAACAAAAAAATTATTCTTCAAATCAAAATTGAATTATTTATTGCCATGACAAGTAGGATTAGAATATTTATTTTCATTGGCACCGATATTAAATTATTTATTTTAAAAATCACCCCCACCACTCACCCCAGAGATCAAATGGAACGAATATTTAAACAAGAAAAAAAAACTATTTGGAAGAAGATGTCATTATTTGTCAAAATTGAGTAAAATTTTGAAAACGCTGAAAAGAATCGACTCTTCTCAAGTTTTTGTGCTGGGCCGTGTTCAGTCCTTATGTTTTATGTGTTTCCTTATTATACATATCTTCACTAAATACAGATACTCTCTATAGATTATTTACGGTAATTGTCCAAAATGTTCTTAAGAACCTTTGTATACATGTAGTAAATGTAAGCGGCTATTGATTTGTCATTCATGTTCAAAACTTTAAAATGGAGCTAATTTCTTGGACCAAAAAGTGGCATAATCGTAACTTGTCTTTTGCTTCCCTTGTTCAATTTACACCATTTGTGCATTCAGATACAGTATTTGCATATTAATGCAATCTTGCTTAAAGACATAAAGTAATTACATGTATGTAAAACTGAAATTGTGAATACAGCTTGAGTTAAATAACGCTATTTGATTTTAAACTGATTGAATAACAAAATACCGAAGTTACTGTGATTTTAGTTTCAGGATATGGCTACTTCGGCAAATTATGTCCTCGGTGCACATCACACCAAAACATTTGGATAAACATAAACAATAAATTTGTAAATAATGACTTCTAAAAATGTGAGTTCATATGAAATGTATAGTACAAATGACAATGACGAAATTTTTATCAGCGGAATTGGAGATTCGCTCTCGTTGCGTGGACCCTTTTTTTATTTCCCTTTCCATTCCATGCAGAAAAATCAGTCACAAAAATGTCATAAAAATTATTATTAATAAAAAAAAAATGGAACTCCCATTTATTCGAAGGTTGAATCTGGCAATATTTTTGAATGTCTTTGTGATTTAATATATTTTTAGTAGAGGATAGCTTTTGAAGATATGGACAAAATTAACTTCACCCAAATTTTAACTCGATTAAATGAAACTAATAATTATTCGTCTTCAATACATGTATATTAAACTCGAACGTTTAGTACACCGAAATCTAACCCAAACTGTAACTCTTACTCATCTTTTCAAACTCGAGTTGTCCCAAACACAGTGAGACCAAACGGAACTTCTGCAACTACTAAAAGTAATTGAAGTTTGCCCCGAAGGTAAATAATTTCCGGTAATCACCGATGCATCCGCATTAAAACCCGATTCGTACGTAATCGGCATTCGTTTATGTTTCGTTTGTCACTTACTACACCTAACAATGAATGGTCGTTTTGTTTCTTTCGTATGTTTAAGTAAACTTACGTTCGTTTCGTTACGTTCGTGAGTTATCGAGAAATCTCTAATAATTATAGTATAACTAATTGACCGTCGTGAATATCAATAAAAATGTCACGAGTGCCGAACAACGCAGAAGGATTTAACGAGTTGCAGAACTTGTTCTGCAACGAGTTAAATCCACTGCGTTGATCGACACGAGTGACATTTTTATTGATATTCATGACGGCCGATTAGTTATGCTTTTTATTATATAGATTTTCTACTCAAAAACCGAGATTTTAGATGCGGATTATTTTTTTCATGTCAATACGCCAGTTGTTTACTTGACGACGACATTGAAGAGACATTGTGACGTCGCTTCATTAAGGCGTCATCCAGTGACTAGAAATCCTTTATTTTCACCGGTGACAATATGACATTTATTTAACTCAGAAAACTCGATAAATCACCGCTATCTATATAATAAAACGTATTTATAACGGTAATATACCGGACGAGTACCGAATAAAACGGATTGTTACCGAAAACGTTCCGAACGAGCACCGAGTAAAAATGAATCGTATGGGTACTATGTAGAACTATCGATTTTAAAAGACGATATCTGTGTCTTTTGACCACTCAACAACTTTTTTTACACAGATAATCATTACGGTGTGCTTAACCAAGTAAATTCATTTTCCCAAAATGTCACCGAATAGAAAGGCCAAAGAATGACCTCAGAAAAGACCTTTCGGGTTACAGTTAAGCCTCCCCACCAACGTCCAATTGCGAAAATGCCAATGAAGATACCCAAAACCAAGATCGAGTTAAAGTTATACAGTCTCTATGACAGAGGATGCTGCTTAACACAAAGCGTTTTTACACGGCGAGAAAACGGACAAATGTTTGATTTTGAGGATTTGGGTAAATGTCAGAATAAAGTTACAATATAAATACAAATCAACAAACACTGCATAACTCTTGCAATTAATAAATTGAATAACCAAATAAAAAAAATAGTGAACAGCGTCTTCTATTGGATGACCACATAATAAGCAACCGTTGTAAATTCGTTGTAGGCAAAAAAATGGTAAAAGTAGGTAACACTTTAAAAGGCAAAACAGACAAAATATCCAAAAATATATATATAAATAAATAAAAAAACAGCTAAAAATCAGAAGAAAGGAACAGAAAGTATTGCTGAAATTATCAGCCAAATGGCCTCCAACTATGGAGCAACTAGATAGATTCTGTTACTTTTCAGCGGTTCCAGTCTCTCTCGTTCTCACAGGACCACCATTTTGGTTTTCCGTCCGAATGCCTCATAGTAAGAGGGATAAGGACGAAAATATAGACCTTTCTTTCTGTTCCTTTCTTGTAATTTTTAGCTGTTTTCTCTTTTTATGCCCCCCGCGACGATAAGTCGGGAAGCATATTGTTTTACCCCTGTCCGTCCGTCCTTCCGTCCGTTCGTCCGAGGGGGCATATGGTTTGTCCGCGCAACTCCTACAGTTTTTATGCTAGAAAGTTTTTATTTTGCAGATTATTTGTACATATATTGAAGATGTGCATGTGATAAGGATTTTGATTTTGGTGCATTTTTGTAAAAAATATACATTGTTGAACATAGTCGTTATTTGGTGATTTTGTGAAAGAGGGTACATAGTTTATCTGCGCAATTCCTACAGTTTTGATGCTGTACCTATATTGAAAATGTGCACGTGGTAAGGATTTTGATTTTGGTTAAATTTTGTTAAAATTATACATTGTTGAACTTAGTCAATTATTGGGTGAATTATTAATAGAGGGTACACAGATTGTCCGCACAACTCCTCCTACAGTTTTGATGCTAGGAAGCTTTTATTTTGGAGTTTATTTGTACCTATATTGAAGATGTGCATGTGGTATGTATTTTGATTTCGGTTCTTTCCTTTTTTTCAAAAATATACATTGTTAAGCTTTTAATTTTTTGGTGATGTAGTAATAGATGGTACATAGTTTATCTGTGCAACCTAGAGTAACATGTGTTTCGCGGGGGCATCATATGTGTCTTACAGACACAAATATTATTAAAAAATCCCAGTTTTATTCAACCTTGCGAGGGGGCATGTCATTCTCTAGTTTAATTATTTTTTTTATTTTATGTTTTGTGCTTATTATCTCCTTTTACGATTCTAATTATGTTTATAACATTTTATTTTGGTCATTGCACAACATACATTTTTTTTATAAATTCGGTGCTCGTCCGGTTGGTTTCTGCTGCAAGTCCGGACCTCGAACGGTTTATCCGTTTTCTCTTCGGTAAAAGTCCGTTTCACCAATTTAATCTTAAATAGATTTGTTTTTTCGCGATTTTTTCGACAAACTAAGTAAAGGACCTTCCATACATCATTCCTGTAAAGTTTGGTTCCATTTGCTTCAGTAACTTCAGCGGAAATAGCAAATATTTGCTTTTCTCATAGGGTCCCATGTTAAACTGTGTTCTGCGCTGGCGGCCATGTTTTTTCACTGTTCGAAAAAATTTCGGCAAACTAAGAAAAGGACCTGCCATACATCATTCCTGTAAAGTTTGGTTCAATTTGATTCAGTAGCTTCAGAGGAGATAGCAAATATATGCTTTTCCCATAGGGTCCCATGTAAAACTATGTTCTGCACTGGCGGCCATGTTTTTTCGCGGAACAAAAAAATTTCGGCAAACTAAGTAAAGGACCTTCCATACATCATTCCTGTAAAGTTTGGTTCAATTTGCTTCAGGAGCTTCAGAGGAGATAGTCAATATATGCTTTTCCCATAGGGTTCCATGTTAAACTATGTTCTGCGCTGGCGGCCATGGTTTTGGCGGATCGGAAAAAGTTCGGCAAACTAAGTAAAGAACCTTCTATACATTCCTGTAAAGTTTGGTTCGAATTGGCCCAGTGGTGTCAAGGAGATAGTCAAAATGTAAAAAGTTTACGGACGGACGACGGACGCCGAACGACGGACGCCAAGTGATGGCAAAAGCTCACATGGCCTTTGGCCAGGTGAGCTAAAAATGCGCTTTTGAAATGGGACCTAATCTCAAAAAGTGCGCAAATGAAATGCAGCCAAACAGTCATACAATATTTTTTAATCAGTAAATGGAACTAGCTCTTACCTACCCGCATAGATTTTAAATAGCCGTATTTGATATTTTTATAATTTTGATAAGCGTATAAGCAATTTTTATTAAATAAAATGAAGAATATGGACTTCTCTATGTCAGTTTATGTTGTTTTTTTGCATGCACTTTCCGACATAATTTATTTAATATAAAACAAATTGTCGATTACAAAGAGGGATAACTAAAAACCATTCAGTGTTCGAACTGTTTACTTTTGATATTTCATAACTACAAATGTAAGCAAAAATAGTGTCCTGTGAAATTGTGTTCGATTGTGTTATATATGCATTGAAAATTCCCAAACTGATTGAACAACATCACTCCAGCCTTTTATTCCGTCCTCGGACTTTATTAAAGTTAACAATAGTACAGTCAGACAGTATTTCACAACGGACATTATTTTATGTTACATAATCACTATAAAAGAACTTAAATAGAATGAGTCCGCATTCCTGTTCGGAACAGTTAATTTAGAATGCAGTCAAAAGTGAATTTATTCAACTGTGAAAGAAAACAATTTACACACACATATATAGCAGTGATCACAATTAGGAATAGCAGAAATCATCAGTCTGCTCCGCCAGTGGCATCCGTGATATTGAGGAAATTTCTGCTCTAATGATGCAAGTGATACTACATAATAGGGCATGCGCACGAGCATGAGCTGTTCCCCATGCCAACCTATCATATGTCCCGTAGACAAATAACTAATTACCAAACTTACTGTAAATTCATTTTCTGCATATGCGCATTTCGACAACTTATGTCTCTTCAGTGCAGATAAAATCTAAACGTATGGAAGACCATAAACTCAAAGATGTTTAAAACTGATAGAGAACAAATAACCAATGTGATATAAATGTAGAGCCAAAATCAGCTAAGGACAGAGCTTTGCATGAGGGAGATACTCCTTAGTTTTCAACAAAATTAACAAAAATTTAGATATTGTAAGGTTCCAAAAAATAATCGGCTTTCGGGTCAGCATTGAAGTACTGACTACTGGGCTGGAGAATATCCTCGGGGACTGACAGTCCACCAGCAGTGGCATCGACCCAGTGGTAACAAATAACTGAATACCGAACTTACTGTAAATTTATTTTCTGCATATGCGCATTTCGACAACTTATGTCTCTTCAGTGCAGATAAAATCTAAACGTATGAAAGACCATAAACTCAAAGATGTTTAAAACTGAAAGAGAACAAATAACCAATGTGATCTAAATGTAAACCCAAAATCAGCTAAGGACAGAGCTTTGCATGAGGGAGATACTCCTTAGTTTTCAACAAAATTAACAAAAATTTAGATATTGTAAGGTTCCAAAAAGTAATCGGCTTTCGGGTCAGCATCGAAGTACTGACTACTGGGCTGGAGAATACCCTCGGGGACTGACAGTCCACCAGCGGTGGCATCGACCAAGTGGTAACAAATAAATAAATACCGAACTCACTGTAAATTTATTTTCTGCATATGCGCATTTCGACAACTTATGTCTCTTCAGTGCAGATAAAATCTAAATGTATGGAAGACCATAAACTCAAAGATGTTTAAAACTGATAGAGAACAAATAACCAATGTGATATAAATGTAAAGCCAAAATCAGCTATGGACAGAGCTTTGCATGAGGGAGATACTCCTTAGTTTTCAACAAAATTAACAAATATTTAGATATTGTAAGGTTCCAAAAAATAATCGGTTTTCGGGTCAGCACCGAAGTACTGACTACTGGGCTGGTACCCTCGGGGACTGACAGTCCACCAGCAGTGGCATCGACAAGTTATGCTATTGTAGGAATACCTGTTCTGACTGCTCTGCTGTGGAACAGATAGAATGGTCTGCGTGATTGCGATTATACATGTCGCTGAATTAATATTTGCCCTGACTTGTGCATTAGATACTACAGATAGAACACTAAGCATGATGTGTTGTTACTTCTGCCCTTTCTGATATTCTAGATGAGTGTTAAGATAGAGTAAAGTAACTGCGATTGGGACATGCAAGTAAGATTTTTTATAACAAATGATCAGACTACTTGAAACAACACTTTTAGTGAAGAACACATATATAACACCAGATTAAGTGTTTCAAAAATCAGAGAAGTAGACACCACATCTTTCGTCTTAATGGCTACTACCGACTGGAATGCGCTTCAAAACTTGGTTAAAACTATTAAAAATCATGACCCTTTTAAATCTGACTTGAAACATTTTCTCAAAATGCGATATTTAAGTTCATTATAATAACTTTTCTTTTGATCAATGAAAAATATGCCATGTTGATATAATTGAATATATATGTATTTAACTAATTTTAAGTTAATATCACACAAGGACATTTTCTGCCCCTACCCATTTCTCCCCTTTTCCAGTGGCAATCAAAAGTCGTTGCCCCAGTTGTCCCCTCCACCTTTATTTTTTTCTTCTTTTACTTATAACTTTTTGAATTGATTAACTTGTTCTTGTCCTGATATAGTTTAGATATTTCTAATTGGACGTTAAACTCTAACTAATCAATCAATCAATCATACAAGGACACCATTGGAAACAAGCGTTTAACGCTTTCTTGGGCTATCCATGGAATGGCACCAAATACTCTATATGTATTTTTAGCCAGTTAGACATATATTATAATTGCTAATTTGTTTTATATATATTTCTAATTGCACTGTTGATAATAATATCATTCCAAAACGACCTTTACCTTTGCCAGTACAGAAGACCTTTTACCTAGATGCAAATCCTGCTCGGTATGCAGCAATAGTTCAGTTGCTGGACATCTGATCTTTTTTTAAACCTCACCACACGTAGTGTAGAAGTATTATATGATATTATCAGTCGTATGTCCGTCCGTCCTTCCGTCTGTCAGTCCGTCCATCCATCCTCTAAAGTTTTTCGACTGATAACTTGTGAACGAAATAACATATGTTATTCAATGTTGGTATGGAAGTTATTTACCACAAAACTCAGGCCAAGTTCGATTTTGGGTTTGGAGGTCCGAAGCGTATTGGAGTTGTACCCCTTGAAACCTTAAAATTTTGTGAAACGCGGCGGGGTATCGTTTAATGCACCATTATTATTTTTATGGTATAAGATAATTGGTTTTGTATGATGTATCTTTGCAACGGGGGAATATATGCTCTGAATGGTGATGTAGAAGGTATAGCCTAATACCAATGTCACATGGACCGCTACCAGGGATCATTAGGTATATTCAATTCCATTTGCACCTTCTGCGCTATTGAAAACATATCAAATCTAACTGTTCTTCTCCAGTGCAGATGACAACATTTATAAACTTTCCCATGCAGCAGTCATGAATGTATATGTCTTGGCGTATAGAACACTTGCTTATCTGAAACTACATGTTCGTAAATCCTCAGGTATTTACTGTATCAACTAAAGACTCCACACAGCAGAAATATTTCTGCTTGAACTTAAAACAGGTTCAGCAAAGGGGTATCACGTGATCCTTCGTTTCTTAACTTCCGGTTACTGTTGTTTCCTCCTCCCTTGCAGAAATCCGACACTATTAATTATATTTTGAGGTGTCCCATGTGAGGAAGTTCATAAGGGTCTGTAATAAAGATGAGAGTCCTAGATTGATATTCTAGCTCCAATTATCTAAACAATTCAGTGACATCCAGTGGGTTGTTGTAGTACAGTGGTACAGTTAGTTCAGTTACATCAGTTAATTCAGTTACATGCAGATGTGGTGAATTACAATGAGTTGAAATGTTGAATTAAAAATACTCTATTTATTATTTATGAGTATAATCTCACTAAAAGATACAACATTTTGATCTTGTTATTAGAATCACATTTTCTATAATAAATTTGCGTTTCTTTCTTGTCAATATATTAAAAAAACTCTATTAACATCATATATAAAAATTATGCTTCCATAAACAAGTTGCGTTTAACATTTATTTTTCTCTGTGCCCTTGTTTTTATGTCTTTCACGTTTTTCATCAACACTTTTTGTATTCTAGGAATACTTGAATTATTATGATTTGTCATAAATACAATCCCAAAAGTGTCTTTCATGAAATCCATCACAAGGTTAGTGATACCGTAGGCGGGATGTGACATAGCCTGTTTTTTCCTTACATATGTAATACCTACATTTAATGTTGCACTAAGCATTGTCATTAGGATCCACAATATGAAGAATACAAATAAAAGGTAATAAATACGACCTAAAAACCAATCTGTAGTAAACAGATCATTTATAGAATTTTTTCCCACGATAGCATTTATCAAAGTAGTTGATGCTACAAATAGATTTTCATACGTATACAACTCTCTTCCAAATACCAAATATCCAAACACAATAAAAGCCAAATACACGATGAAAAACATCACGAAACAGCCAATAAGGTCCATGGCTACCTCATGCAGAACTTTTCCCAGCTGACGCATAGTTTCATTATAATTTAAAACCTGCATGATTCGAAGGGTGGTAAAAAATATAACGAAAGCAAGGAAAATGTTCAAAAATTCATCCCATGATGCAATATGACTAAAATTTACAAATTTGTGTTTGTTTTTGTGAAATTTCTGTATTGTGTTTTCAACCATTATCTTTCTACCAATATACGTAATGACACTTATATGACAAAAATATCTAGAATATTCCAGAAATCGCTCAGCACTTTTGTCTTGTTTTTTCGTATTGATACAACTTTTATCACTGTAAATATTGCCATGCCAAAAACAGAAACAATTTCACATATAAATATAAATATCCCCAAACTGCCATTTTGTTTGTTAGGTCTAAATGGTTTGATCGATGACGATGTCAAGACGCCACCAGTCTCCAAAAATTCACTAAGCAGCGATACATATATAAATAAATGATTATTTGCGTTATAGAGAGAAAACTCTGTGAAAACAGCTCGTGTTTTCCGATCAATCCATTTATATTTATGAAGATCATCCAACATTTGCTTTGATATGTTGTAATTAATTGCAAATTCTGATATATATCCACCACCTTCATATGTTGAGTGCAATCCTGCCGTTGGTAGACCCCAAACATCAAGAGAAGAAACAAATGTCCATGCAGCATGTGTAAGATTGTAAACAGAATGACCTCTAACACAAGATCCCTTTTCCCAACTTGTACAAAAACTTCTGTCATCTTCTCCACTAATAGTATATTCATAGACACAAAAAGATGCCTTCAAATATTCTAGTGGACACTCCTCTACAAGAAAAATAAAAATGCATCTTGCTTGTTATGTTATTATAAATTTTCTAATCTTTAACAAATATAAATTGCAAAATGATGAAATGTCACGAAATTATTATCGTATGAACATCCATATATTTTGGTCAAATACTGTAAAATCAGAAATATTGCGAGTTTATTTCGTTGAATAAAAGATATCAACGAAATTAAAAAATTTTAATTTTGTTAAAACAAACAATGATGATGTTTATTTCGCTGGACTTGATTGCTCTTTGTTCAGGGGCCGACTCCGACCTGCCGTTGGGTGTGGGGTTTTCTCACCATTCACTGAAGATCTTATGGTGGCTTTGAGTTGTTATTACTCCCCTTTGGGTCGTTGTCTCTTTGACACTTTTCCCGTTTCCCTTCTTTTTTCTAAGTTCAACTAATTTGTATTTCATGGAAATTTGTCCCCACAATAAACAGTACATGGCAAAAGAAATTGTGCGGTTATGCGGATGAAAACTTTGATTCTATTGGCTGATTAACCACCTGCTAAATAACCATGTCCGCCCTACATAACAAGACAATCAATAATCATGATAATGTAGTGTTTTACTTAGACCAAAGTCATTCAAAAGCGTACATATAAGAATTGTACATAAGGACAAAATTCAGAAACATGCAGTAAGCATGGATAAATAAACATATCGAAATTAAACATAGTTTACTTCTACGTAATGGAAAACTAATTTCAGCCTGATATTTACATTAAAAAATTAAAATGTGAAATACATCTATACTTGGAATAACATGTAAATTATATGAAATATTTTATTTGCATTCATTTTCAAAGGTTTTCGATCCATCTATTACGAAAACGCCATTTAAACTTTATACCTCATGAAAAATCAATACATCATTCGGCTGTGTATTGTCCAGGTTACGCGGTCAGTCGACATAGCGTTTATGTGTATAATCGTGTAGTTAAATGTAGGTCATTTTGTAATTATCGTTTTCTGAATTAACACAAACTAAGGTTTGCATAACCGCACAAAAATGTTATCATGCATAGAACCAACTAACATGATTATTTAGATAGTGTCGAAAATGGTTGAACGGCGCGGCCTGACGGCCGCTTGCCGTTCAACGATTTCCGACACTATCTAAATAATCATATTAGTTGGTTCAATGCATGACAACTTATAGAAGTCGCAAAACGACACAGAGAGGAGCAAAAAAACAAAAGAAAAAGAAAAAGAAAACAGATAAATATTGATTTTTAAAAGAAAAAAAAATCGCTGCGTCACCAACAAAACCTTCCGCGACTAATCCAAACTAGATGTAACTGTGGCCTGATGGGCCACAAATTTATACCCCCCGCTTCTTGTTGATGTTCCTACCCTGCACAGTTACAGACGTAGAAACGTACCATGGGGGTACTCCAATAGTCCACCGTAACTTTGATGCAACTTAAAATAAGAGGAAGGCACGGAGAAATCCTTTGATAAGACATAGACTCATTAGAACTATTTATCAGAGAGATGTTTTGCTACTCGATAGGGAAAATGTTGGGGAAACCTTTTTAGCCTACCTTTTAAATTTTCAATATAGACTCTAAGTAGGAGAAATCTACAAAGTGCTGTAACTTTGTTAAAAATTTATGAATCAATCTGAAAATAGGAGGTGCACAAGTACTTATAGTAACTAACATTATGACAAAATTTGAAAAGTCAGTTCAGAAAGATTCCCCAGATAAGCTTCGGACAAATCTTAAGAAAAATTTTCAATATAGACTCTAAGTAGGAGAGATCTACAAAGTGCTGTAACTTTGTTTTGTTAAAAATTTATGAATCAATCTGAAAATAGGAGGTGCACAAGTACTTATAGT
>MJUU01073393.1:87194-102637 GCA_002080025.1 Modiolus philippinarum | reverse complement strand
TTGTATAAAGTGTAGAAAAATCATAACTGTCAATAGACGAAACCGGTCTTTGTATTGATTTTAGTTTATCTAAAGCTTCAATGGAAGTTTTTACATTCCACAATTAAATTACACCAGAGTTTTGATAAGTTTTTTCACAGTATTTGATAACTAACTCTTTAATACAGGTAAATGCACTTGTTAAATGGATGGATAAATTAGTGGTAGAACAGTTGCTTGATGCCGAAATAAAACGATGTTTGTAGGGATTTCTTTTCTGTAGAGGGCCATCTGGGGACTATTTTTGCCAAGTTTGTTGCTAAAAAAACCAACGACAGTAGAATACCAAAGGAACAAAGCACAAGACTATTACATAAATCAAATTCTAGAAACGAGACAAAAACGATCAAATTTTAGAAACGAGACAAAAACGATCAAATTTTAGAAACGATACAAAAACGTTTCTCATTTGACTAGTAGTTTCACATAAGAAAATCTTTGAATGTGTTATGACTCGCCTACTAAAGAAAGGGGCATTGGTGTTCGCGTCTGTCCGTCCCAAGTTAGGTTTACCCACAGGTTGGCGTATCTTTTCTGTGCAGGATGTATGATATTAACATTACAAATTTATATAAATACACAATTTTGTATAATTAAACAAAAAATCATAATGAAAAATTACCCATGCAACCAACTTCACACTCCTTAATCCGAAAAGAGGAGTAGTATGAGGTTTACCCACAGGTTTAAGTTTTTTTTTCTGTACAGAACGTACTATGCTATTGTCATTAAACCTTATATTAATACACAATAGGATATAAAGGGAAGGGTTGGGTACTATTCGTCTATGGTAAGGGACAAATTCGATATAAAGGGAAGGGTTGGGTACCATTCGTCTATGGTAAGGGACAAATTCCTCTGCGGCATTCATATGGTAATGTAAGATTGACAAGCAAAAGTTAAGACATTGCAAACTTCCCTAATAAGCAAAGAAGGGATATGGAATATTGATATTCCCTGTCTAGAATAAATGATTATGTGAATCCAGATACCGCATATAGCTATTTCGACAATTGATGTCTCCTCAGTGCGGTTATAACTGTAACATTTGGGGAAAAAATGAAATTTTACCTCAGGAGATCGGGTAAAAATGACGATTGCTCATTTATACAATTAATCCAGGTAAAATTTGTTTAACACAAGTTAGGCTATGACCATAACTTTAAGTACATAAAATCAAGTCTTAGAGCCCCGTAATTAGGACGTCCGAACAGAGAGATTAGGGATGCAGGTTCGACCTCGTTCAGGGCATCGTCAAATATACCAAAGTTCCATATTAAATATTCCTTAACTCGACTTAGATCTGAATTGAATTTAATGAAATGAAATACAAAAAATGTTTTTTGGATGACCAAAGCAGCAGTAATGTAAAACTGCTATTTTTATGATGTGAAAGCCAAAGTAGACGTTATGTAAGAATGAAATATCGATGCCTGTCGATCCGAAAATGAGTTACAGTGTGTTGTCATTATTTTTGTCTAAAAGTTCTCAGAGTTTTGACTGTAGTAGTAAGCGCCAGAGATTCTTTAAAGTTAAAGAATACAAGTCGGGTAGGAAAAAAATATAATAATCGTCTAAGAACCGGACAAAATTGAACGGCTTACTAAAAATTCTGGATAAGCATGTAATGTGCTTATACGAGCCATTAACCCTTTTCGTGCTGATTTTTGCCAGGAAAAATCAGCGGTTTGCATTTATTTGCAAATGTATGCAAATTATTTGCAAATGAAGCAACTGATTCTGAAGATGTATATTCCTCACTATAGGGTAGTTAAGGTGATCAAGGTATGGGGTAGTTGTGGGGTGGCCATTTTTTCCCTTTTTGGCCACTTTTTGGGGCTGATAATGGCCGACGATGATGAATCATATATTTTAAGTATTTTCCATCTCGTGGGTCGCATAAATGAAAAGTTGGGTATAAGCATGACCTGTTTGTAGGATTATATTATTCTTGTGCCTCAAAATTGACATTTTTTCATGATCTAGCATTTTTAAATCCTTAAGTGGTGACGATGCATGCGCTGAAGAGACTGAAACTTTCATCCTGTGATGGATCTGACATTGTATTATCATTATAAACCAATCTGGAGTATTGGGGACAAACTATTGCATTCTGGTTGCCGAAAAATGAAGCCAACCCCTTCCAAAATGTGCAAATATTTTGCACTTACAAATTTACAGCATACGCTTTCATGCATAAGGTACCTAGCAGTGACAAAATTGACCTTTTGCTATATGTGATATTGTAGGTAATAGCTATTTCTATGTAACAAATGCAAAGAACCGTATCTGTGTAGGTTTTCGGGCCTGTAAGAGGTATTCAACTGAAATATGACTGAATCCCATCAAAAGACGGAACCTGCACGGTAAGTGTTAAAAATCAATTATATATTCGTCTATGTTAAGGGACAAACAGAGGACCAGAATGAACAAATGATTAACGGATACACCATCCCTCTGCAAAACTTGTATGCTAATAGTATAATGAAAACAACACTTTACCTGCAATGAATTATACCGTAAGTAAGCCATGCAGAATATTTGACAGATGTTTGCGAAAGTCAACTTTTTTGAAAATTAAATTTCGTCCAGGAGACGAAGAGTACTTATGATTCTTTCCGACCAAAACAATATTTGCTCACAATCATTCACTTAACTTCAAGTATGTAGCTTGCATATGTACATACCTCCTATTGCTCTAATTTGTCTAAGTCGTACTGGGCCAACCCTAAAGTTAATATTATCTTGAATGAATAGTCTCTGATTTGCTCTCAGAGGAACCCCATTCGAGGAATACCGTGGAAACATAAACGGCAATAGTGTTTCATCAGCCCAAACAAAAAAATTTGCTGCAGTTCTTATCTGTAAGTATAATAATAGATTAAATATTTTACAATTTTGCAATGAACAAGAAACAACGTGAGATATATATTGCTAATAACTTGTTAATGTGTTTATTTCATGTTTGTATACATGGATGTAGCGCTGTTCAACATTTAGCAAGTAAATTCTGCTCAAACCGGTCCTTGCGGTGCTAGTGGCCGTCTTGAACTTACTATGAGGTAGGAGTGTTTGCTTTTTGTTGGAGGCCTCATGGTGACTACAAGATGAGGAACAACAATGAAAGTGTTGTTCCATTTGCCTAATCTTACCATGTATTTATAGGGAGTTTTGAAGGTCTCTTATTGTACAAACGTAGTACCCGAGGATATCATAGTATTTGTCTTGTATAGACTTAGTAATATTATATTATTCTGATTCTCAGAATTGTCAATGCTGATGGGCCGCTACATAAAAGAAATTGTGATCGTTATTGTGTAACCACATGTACCAATGGAATCTGACATTGCGCCTTTTTAATAACTTCGTTCATTCTTAATTGAAAACTGGGGGTTCAGTAGCAAAGCTTGTATCGCTCACCTCACAAGATGCTTAAATACAAATGCTTAATTTCATTGCTTACCATTTCTTTGCTTAGATAATTCTCCCGTAAGAACGGCGAACGAGGATATAAGTTAATTGCTATAGACAGAGAACAAATACGACTCAGAATTACTGAAAAATATACAGAGGAAGAAGGGATTAAAATTTGAGAGTTTCTGATCGACAAATTATTTGTCCAACTTTGATGACTTGTTTTTCAACAGACTATCGAAATTCCAATGGGCGCAAACTGTGCACCTTTTTTAGCCGATCTGTTTCTCCACTTACATGAGGCTGAATTCATCGAAGGGCTTTTTCAAAATAAATATGAAAACTGACAAAGTCCTTTGATTTCAGCTTCCATTATATATATTATATTTTATCACTGACCAACCCTCGCTTTTGGTGATTTGCTCCATCTTATCTATCCAAAAGAGCTCGGAATTAAGGATACTACAGATACTTCCACATCGGCCTCTTTCCTTGACCTTCATCTTGAAATTGACAACAGAGGTATACTTCAATCTAGGCTATATGACAAACGCGATTACTTCACTATTCCAATAATTTACTTAACGTGTCTTTGTAGCTACATTCCAAAAGCGCCAGCGTTTCTTTGTAGCTACATTCCAAAAGCGCCATCATATGGAGTTTACATCCAGAACTCATTCGCTACTTAAGGGCCTGTGGTCGATACATTGACTACCTTGATAGAGCTCGGAGCTTACAGTCCAGTAGTCAGTACTTGATGCTGACCCGAATAAGTTGTCGAAATGGCCATATGCAGAAATTAAATTTACAGTAACCTCGGTACTTTGTTATTACATCATTTAAATACAGCTTGGTGGATCTCTTAAATATGAAAAAATTTTAAAAATTTCTGATATTTATTTAAATGAAAGCTAAACAATAAGCATGTTCTCGGGGTTCCCGATATATTTTTCGTAGATTTTCTGAAAAATATACGGAATTTGGCCTGATATTCAAAGCCTGATGTAAGGAAAAGATGATCGGGGGCATATCATTCTTATTTTATTTGTGGAGCATATGAGTTAAGACATACAAAATATCTTATAAAAAAAACATTATGTTTGATATTTTTATTAGGCTCGAACTACCTTTAAGTTAAAATCTTTCACCTAGGGTTTATTGACCATCTTATGGATTATGTATTAAATCAGGTCCTCATAAATGTATGTAGATGAAGAACAGCAATAAAAGCGTTGTTGCATTGTTTGGTTTTACTATTTATTTGTAGAAACTTTGTCTCATTTGCATTTACTCCATATCCTTTCATTTTTTATGTGAAGTGTTAATGTTAGGGCTTGAACTACCAATGAAATACGAAATGGATGACCACGAGAGTAGATCAAACGTTAAACGGAATTAATTTGACCAATAAACACGCTTGAAATGGTGCATTCATACACGTTTCAAACGATTAGTAAGCGTCGCGTAAGCTAAGAACGAGACAACTGCATTAACAAGAAATGAAATAATTGTTAATATAATGTGCACCCGAACAAAAAAATGGATGGCACACCAGTTGTAATGTTAAGCCTTCAGCCAGCTAGCTGCATTTTGGTAAAAAAAAGGTTTTTAGCTAACCTGCCTATAGCCAGAGTGAGCTTTTGCCATCACTTTGCGCCCGGCGAAAACTTGTCATTCAAAGATCTCCTATGATTTTATGAAACTACTTGTCTAATTAGAACCAAACTAGCCCATAATAGGCCTTAAATGGTCCCCTGCAAAAAAAGTGTTTTTCTGGCGTCTGCTATATTCAAAATGTCAAAATGGACGCCAGCGAGAATCACAGTTTAACGGGACCCTATGGGAAATACATTCAAAGTTCCTCTTCTATGAACAATGCTGAAACTACTGAGCCAATTGGAACCAAACATGGCTACAACAGTATGTAGGTGGCCCCTGCTATATTAAAGATGGCTGCAAGCGGGAAAAATAGTTTAAAATTGGACCCCATGGAAAACACATTCAAAGGTCTTCTACTCTGAAACTGCTGAGCCAATGAAAAAAAACTGACCTAAAATAGTCTTTAGATGGACCCTGCAAAAAAAGAGTTTTCGTGCTGTATTCAAGTTGGCGGCCATATAACTAAACATTAGACCCTATGGAAAAATATATCTTAAGATCTTCTCCTCTGAAACTACTGAGACAATTAGAATAAAACTTGGCCACAGTAGTCTGTAGATGGTCCCGTGAAAAAAAGTCTTCGCTATTTCCAAGATGGCCCGAAGCGGTGAACATATTTTAACATTAGACCCTATCGGAAAACGCATACAAAGATCTCCTCTAAAAGTGCTGAACCAATAGCAACCAAACCTGGCCAAAATAGTCTTTAGGTGGTCCCTTCAAAAAGGAATTTTTCAGGTCCGCGCTTTATCAAAGATGGCTGCCTTCGGAGAAAATAAGTTTTAACTTTAAACTTATGTGAAACAAATTAAAAATCTTTTCTCCTGAAACTTCTGAGCCAGTTGGAACCAATCTTGGCCACACTAGTCTCTAGGGGGTCCCTTGCAAGAAAGGCGTTTTTCAGGTTTTTGCTATATCCAAAATGGCTGCCAGCGGTGAACATAGTCTAACATTGGACCGTATGGGAAAACACATCCAAAGATCTTTTGGTCTGAAACTACTGAGCCAGTTTGAACTAAACTTGGCCACAATAGATATTAGATGGTCCTGTGCAAAAAGTGTTTTTCAGGTCCACTCTATATCCAAGATGGCCACCAGCAAGGAACATAGTTTTAACACTGCACCCTAAGGGAGAACAAATTCAAAGATCTTCTCTTCTCAAACTACAGTGCCAATTGGAACTACATTGGCCACAATAATCCTTAGATGGTTCTGTACAAAAAAGGTTTTTTCAGGTCCACTCTATATCCAAGATGTCTGCCAAAAGTGAACATAGTTTTATCATTGGACGCTATGGAAAAACACATTCAAAGAACTACTCCTCTGAAACTACCTGGTCAATTGGAACTTAACTTTGCCACAATAGACATTATATGGTCCCGTGCAAAAATTGTGTTTTTCAGGACTGCATTATATCTCAGATGGCCGTCATAGAAAAGCATAACTTAAACATTGGGTAATATGGGAAAACACATGCAAAGATGTTCTAATCTTAAACTACTGAGCTCATTGAAAACAAACGTGGTCACAATATCCTTCAGGTGGTCACCTGCAATATTTGTGTTTTTCAGGTCCGGACTAAATCCAAGATGGCCGCCAGCGGTGAACATAGATTTAAAATTGGATCCTATGGGAAAACACATTCAAAGATCTTCTTCTCTGAAACTGCTGTTTCAAACGTGGCCGCAATAGTCTTTCCATGGTCCCAGCAAAAACATGTTTTCAGGTCCAGCCTGTATCCAAGATGGCTGGCTGCCAGCAGGGATCATAGTTTTAACGTTGGACCCTATAGGAAAACATATTCATAGATTTTCGTCTCTGGTCTTACTGGGCTAATTGGAACCTAACTTTAACACAATAGACTAAAATTGACACATGCAAAAGGATGTTTCATAGGTTCACACTTTATCCTGGATGGTGACCAGCAGGGAAGATGATTTAATATTTCACCCTACAAAGATCATTTTCCAAGACTTTCACCACTGAAACTACATATTAAATTAGAGCCAAACTTTGCCACAATAGTCTTTAATTGGTCTCCAGTAAAAACAAAAATTCAAAGTTCACACTTTGTCCAAGATGGTCACCAGCAAGAACCATAGTTATACATTGAACCCAACAATAACATGTACTAAGGTCTAGCACTGATACCCCTGAACAAATTGGAACCATAGCTGAACTTTGGACTCCTTAACAAATACTGTCTATGTTAGCCAGGATCCAGCTGAGCGATGCAGGCCCTTGAGAGCATGTTGATATTTATAAAGTCATATTTTCACCATCTACAAAGGTAATTGAAAATAAAAAAAATACTTAACTTGGATCTTACTTTTCTATCTGGCATATGGCCGTTGATTTTAACCTTAATTTTGTAATCCAATTACAATGTAAAGTTTTATAAATGAATTAGTTTTTCAAAAGCTTTAAGAGTTAAGACACTGAAACATGGTACAATGTACTTGTGTTTGTATGTTAAAACATATTACCGTTCGCTATAGGGTTTATGACCTTCATCTTAATTTAATGATCCAGTGTCCATGTAAAGTTTTTGCGTTGTACATTGTTGGCTCACGATATCAGTATGTAGTAGGTCAGTGATACTGAGTATGCAGAAAGTAGATTCACAGTTACTTCGGTATTTTGTTATTTAGTACAATTATTTATGTTTTACTAGTATTGCAAATTATTATGAATTTCTGACAAAGGTTTAATTTTACATTCTTAGATTTGTAGTGAAATAAATAGTTTCTTCAGTATTCAATGTAGAAGGTCCATCATAGACTGGCAAGACATGTGTAAGAGTCTAGATTTGTTACTTGTTATATTTATCTATTCACCTGATGAAATCTGAGAGTAGAATCTCCCTTCCTCACATTATCTGATGATAACAAGTGACGTTCTATGTGATCTTTAACTTGAAACCAGTCAGGATCTCGATTATTGAAGCTTATGAAATAAAGCACGAACAAAAATAGTAAATACAGCACCAACTGGATAAAAATTTTCTCAATTGTTAACTTTTCCTTCCGTCGCCTCTTTAATATATCAACTCTTTCTTTCTGAATTGGCATTTTAACCTGTCTGAATGTAGCTGCAACAGAAGTAATTATATATTTTAGTTTTTATATAAAACAATATATTAATATGCGAAAATAAGCTACAATGATTTGAAAACAACAAATGACAAAAAAATCTTTATTAATTTCTTATTTCACCAAAAGTTGTCAGAAGACAACATAGCTCGCCGGGGATTAGAAAGATCTGAATGCACAAATAAATTTGAGAAAGTTATACATTTTCAGAACTGTAATGTTTAAAAAAAAGTTAAATGTGATACATGGAAGTCACATACCAAAGAGGAAATGCCACTACTAAAAACTAACTTCTAGAAGAAGGGTTGAAGTTTTTATATAAAAAAAATGCCCTCAGGGCAATGTCAAGGTCCAAATGTCTATAACTATGGTACTGTCAGAAAGTTCTCATCATAGGGAAGTAACATATCAAATATAAACACCCTATCACTAAACATCTAACTTCCAGATG
The DNA here is from genome assembly GCA_002080025.1 of Modiolus philippinarum. Taxonomy (NCBI): domain Eukaryota; kingdom Metazoa; phylum Mollusca; class Bivalvia; order Mytilida; family Modiolidae; genus Modiolus; species Modiolus philippinarum. The sequence continues at coordinate 93,982 of MJUU01073393.1, read as the reverse complement.
CAATTTTAAAGTTTTTTTTTAATTGCCCTCAGGACAAAGGTCAATGTCACAATGTCTACAAATATGGCACCAACAGAAAGCATTTATCATAACGAAGTAACACACCAAATATGAACACCCTTTCACTAAATGTTTACCTTCTAGAAGCAAAGTTGAAGTTTTTATTTTTTAAATTGCCCCCAGGGCAAAGGTAAACGTCATATTGTCTACAAATACGGCACCGACAGAAAGCCCTCATCATAAAGAAGTAACACACCAAATATGAACACCCTACCACTAAATGCTTACATTCTACATGCAAGGTAAAAGTTTTTTTTTCAAATTGCCCCCAGGTCAAGGTCAAGGTCATAATGTCTACAAATTTTGTACCGACAGAAAACCCTCATCATAAAGAAGTAGCACAATAAATATGAATATCCTACCATTAAACAACTTAATTTGAGAAGCAGAGTTGAAGTTTTAAAATAAAATGCGCCCAGGGAAAGGTCAAGGTCAAAATGTCTACAATTATTGTACCACTAGAAAGCCCTCATCATAAGGAAGTTGCATACCAAATGTAAACACCCTACCACTAAAAACCTATCTTCTAGAGGCAAGGTTAAAGTTTTTTTTTAAATTTGCCCTTAGGGCAAGGTCAAGGTCAAAATGTCTACAGGTATGATACCAAAAGAACGCTCTCATCACAAGGATAACATACCAAATATCAACATCCCAGCTTTTCTGTGCTGTACCCATGTTGTGTGTTTGTTTTTTTTCTGCCTTTTTTGTTTCTGGTGTTGCCATTGTACTTGGATTGTTCGCTTTTAGATTGACGGTTCGGTTCTCACTTACTTTACTACTCTTAAGGTCTTCATTCTACAAGCAAGGTAAAGTTTTGCATACACCGACGACGCCGACGACGCCGACGCCATGGGTATGACAATAGCTCTCCGGAAATTCCTCCAGGCGAACTAAAAATTCAAAACATTTTACCTCTATATTCATAACGTTTTTGATTTCAGTTATTTAGCTACCAGCTCACTTGATATCTATTTTTGTATTTTTTTTTTCATTTAGATACATGTTTTTTACTAAGTAAAAATGGTAAGGTAGGCCACAATTAAAAGGTAAAAATCAAACAAAATATACAACTAAAAACAGCTAAAATAACCAATACGGGTTGAAAGGATAGTGTGCTCAATGTTTCGGCAAGTACGGCTTTCTTCTAGGGGCAACCGGGACAGAAAAATGGAAAGGTGTAGAGGATACAAGAGAAGACTACTGACTAATGTTTTTATATTCTCATGTTTTTTACTTATCTTCTTTTCTGTAACATGATCATCCAAACAAGAACTTTGAAAAAAAATCAGAATAAAATCTTTATTCAATTAACAAAGTCGAAACTATGTTGCATTTATTTTTACTTACACGGACAATTTAGTTACTTTTTATGGAATGATGTTTTATTATTTAGGGATTGTAATCATTAACATCTTACCGATTAAAAAGTTTATTGGTGAATTGGCGTGTCTTTTCGCTTGCCTTAGAAGAAGATCTTTTCTGTTGTAGTTTAATTTGTCATCTTCATCGGTGCTTTTCAACAAAATCCAAGAAGAAAAAACTGACAACAGCAATATCTACAATATTTCAAGACAATGAACAACAGCAAGATCTACAATATTTCAGAAAGATTACCACGACTGTCTTCTAGACATTTTATGCAAATCTAAAAAAAAAACATAAAAAAGAAAACTTGTATCCTACCCACATCATTGTTTTTGATACCGCATAGTTGTCTTACAAATTCATTTGATATGGGCTTATTAGCTGTATTTAAAAAAGACTGATAAAATATGAAGTACATGTGTATGAAACAAAACTCAAATTAATGAACCAACAATGGAACAAAATCTACTTGATGTTCTTTATCTTGAAGTTATTACAATTAACAATGAGAGGATATGCGGTGAATGCACGCGAGACGATGTCTTTACAAATACATCGTAAAAACAAGGATAGAACAATGCTTTTATTGCTATTCTTTAGCTTAGAGTCACCATGAAGCCTTCAACAATGAGCTTTGCTCATACCTCAAAATAAGTTCAGGACAGCCTCTAGGATCGGTTTGAACGAAATTCATTGCTAATAGGGCCTGTAAGTCTCGTACAATTTTGGAACTTCNGTTTCAAGCAAAAATTTGAACGTCATAATCCTCAGACGTCATGTTTTGGCGGGAAACGTTTTCGAATTATCTGTTTATCGTAAATTCTCGTGAGTCACATGACGAGACTTACAGACCCTATTGACGAAAAATGTCAAATCATGTCTCATTTAGCCCATGGATGAGAGATATTTAACAAACAAAGCGCTCTTACAATCACTGTCATCAGTTGTCCGACAAAAGCACAAGTTTTCTGAGGTACTAGACAGATACAACATACAAGTATATCGACAAACACTGGGCGCTTATCAAGTCGATTGTAAGAAAATTTGGCATTATAAAACAGTGAAATTTGGGCACTATAAACAGGTGGTCTGAATAACATTTGGAAATTACAAAAAAAATAATAAAATGTCAAAATTTGAAAGTATGATAGTGAATCCATATGCGCTATCCTCCCAAGAACAAGCACACCATAACTGAAATATATAGAGAGCAACCATCAAAGCTTTACACATAAGCAATTGTTCATGCCTCATAGTGAGTTCAAGATGGAAATCGTTTTCTAACTAATATTCGATCTACAATATTAATAAACCTTATAACATCAATATTTCAAACCAGAAGTAAGAAAGGCGAGTTTATTTACTTTTATTTTTTTTTATTATTCTTTTTTTTTGTGTTTTATATTGTTATTCTGCAGTATTTTTATTTTTATAATCAAGGAGCAAACATTTTCAAGATTTAACTAAAAATTATGCATTTTATACATCTTATAGTCATTGTAAAAATACTTTGTTGTCAGTAATAAATAGGCGTCGCTTCAAGCAGGACATGCTTACCCTTCCGGAGCAACTGTTGTTACTTTAGTTTTTTTAGTGTTCACACTGCTAGTGCTTTAGTTTTGAATGTTGCATTTGTGGTGTTTGTGTGTTTTGTGGGTGTGTAATGTCTTCAATCTTCTGGTGTTCTCGTTTTTGCCTTGTCTCTGGACTTTGATTTATGTAATCTTGTGCTTTGGTCGTTTGGTAATCTACTAACGTTGTTTTTCAACATATGTGTTAATATCTAACGAAAAGCAGACAGATTATAAAATCAAATTCGATTTGAATTGAAAAATATATTGTTGGAAGTCTTTTGTTAAAAACCTGATATACCTTGAGGGGATCCACAATTAGCATTGACTCAAAGAATGATAGAAAGAATGCCAACAGCCAATTCTCTGATTTTGTTTTTCCCCATTCCATGCTGTACAAAATCAGAAAGAATCCAGGAACAAGAACGGACAGTGTCACTATTACCAGGCAAGATGTCGAAACAAATACTGAATTTGAATTCTAGATTCAGTATCTGTTCTTTGTTTACACTCTGTACCATAGATATATTTTGATGATCGCTGTTTAGTATTTCTAAACAGGTAAGTCAGTACAACCATTGGCAACGCTGCGATAACACTACTAACAAAAGAAATATAAACACTTGTAAGTGATAAAGTCAAAGGCCCTATACTTATGTCATTTCCGGTATCCTGTCCGTAAAACATGGCATTAGAAATCATTGTCAAAAACAATAGTGCCAAGCAGCAGGATAGTCGTTGAAACCTTGTAAAGTTGCTCTGTGCGGGACGTACTGCAACGGATAGCCAAAGATGACTGTCAGTTGTGTATTCCCTGGTTTTCTCACTGAATACAAGAGAAAATTGTTTCAAGTCGGCTTTACTGAAGACAGGAGCGACTCTTTCTATACGTCCATCATCGTTGTTCAGGGATAACCATGTATTAAATATAAAAACGTACCTATAAATCAAACATTAGATAAACTTAATAAAAATACCTATAAATAAAACATTAAATATACTCACAAATTATAAATAACATTATAAGAAGTTATTTTTCTTAAATAATGGTTTAACCTTTCATATTGATACTTTTTATGCCAATAATCTTCGAAAGAAGCATTCCATCAACCGAAAAATTTGATATATTTATATCATGTAATTCACGTGTTTAAAGATTATGTGTTTCGTTTGTCTTACTTTTTTAAAAAAATGATTGTATTTCTTGAAAATGAAAATTTACCCGAATTGCCTCTTTGACGTTTTATCTACAAAACTTTCAGTGCTACAGCTGTCTAGTGATTCTTACTTTTCATGTGTTTGAATATCTTCCAACAAAATTTTGTTTAAATACCACGATGCCTCACTCCCAATTCCACTATTGTCATGCCAGATCTTGATAAGTGATGGATCTTCGATTCGTTTATCTGTACACATAATAAATCGTCTTACACTTCCAACAGAAAATCCCTGAAAAGGCGTTGAATACTTAAGAATATTCTTAAACTAGTGACTTTTGTCTTACATAATTTCGGTAGGCAGTTAAAGGCTTCATTGTAGCTGCTATTTAACATTTTTTGGCGCTGCCGCTGCTGCAGTGATTTCATGTACAAACATTGCAATCAATATTTATTGCCCGTTTCTTGTCGTGTTGTACCATTAGGATCGAAGTCATTACTTTTTCATTAGAGGTCATCAACCACAACAACAACAAAATTAAATTTAAAAAAATAGTAAAAAAAAAAGAAAAAAAAAGAACAATTATTTTTATTATGCATTAAAGTCTGTTTAAAAATAGTTAAAAAAGAATAAAAAACACGGCGAAAGTATTTTTTATTATGCATTAAAGTCTGTTTTATTATTTTGGTCCTGAATAAGTCATTTATCTTTGCCATAGCATTCATTTGTTGTTTGTCGTAGATGTTCATGTAAACAGTTTTGTAAACATGACACAAGAGCTTTGAATTTTACTGTGGTGATAAGAAATCACTCATAAGCGAGATTATATGCGTTTTCATTTGTTACTTTTCGTGCCATAAAAACTTACTTTTAAGTACTAAGTTATACTGCAGTCTTAATAAAACAGAATCAAATATTTAAATGTCTCTTTTGTTATTGGTTTTGCAATGTAATGAACAAAATTTGACATTTTCATTTCCTCCCAGAAACTTTAATAAACTTAAAATATCGTAAAAATAGCTACATGATTATTTCTTGGAAATACTCTAAAACTAACTGATTTTCACGGATAAATCATTTCTCGTTTTGCTCTTCCTAGTCAACTTCGCGGCCATTAATTTTCGTGATATTCTATTTCTGCTTATACATTTGTATAATGGTTATAAATATTCACGACGATTTATTTTTACGATATTTTCACGCTCGCGAAGATCGCGAAAATGAATCGTTCGCGAAAATTTCTATTTAGAATTGAAGTAATATTCTCACCCGATGATGCTCATCATCTAATAGTCTCGCATTGAAAATTAGATTTGCATGTCCTCCATCTTTTCCATCAACAATCGTGAAACTTATATTTGACTTCGTTCCGGCATGTCTACGTAACCCAGTATAAACTGTTATCATGTACAAATATTCATCCCAGTCGACATTGTCCACCAGGTAAGATACTGCCCACTAGTACAAAAAAGCAAAACGAATAAAAAAAAATTCGTAATTGTTAATATTATCCACAGTGTATGATTATTTTGTCCGCTATTGAAAAACAATCAAATACAAGTATTCGTTTCACTTGTAATAATCCAATTTACATTCTCTGCTTATCACACTAAACACTTCATAAGAATATGATTTTTTTTATATTCTAACTTTTCAAAAAAGGTTCGGCTTTGTATTTCTATCAAATAACTAAATACCGAGGTTACTGTGAATTTACTAAAATTGATCTATTCAGAAAAAAAACTTGCGGGAAACAACAATTGACTTGTATGTTATGTGCCCTAATAAAACATCAGATGAAACAAAATATGTTACTAAAGATTAAACAAACTGACAATTTCCCATTAAATCCCCCTAACGACATGCAATTTTTGTACTATAGTACATGCACGACTTTTGATTTTCAGAGATTGACTGGTGGTCTAATGCGTTATTCTACCGACCCACTATCAAGTAGTTTGAGTGCAAACTGGCCATTTCACGCATGTTCAAGAATTGTTAATCGAGTGTGAATTTTCCATGCTACAAGAGATGACACCAAAAGGGACAAAATATGGTTATTCCATTCCATTAAGTTAAGGACAAAGACAAGTACATGTTAGATACCTGACATTCTAGCCAAAAAGGTGTCGTTCATAAATCTAATGTTGTTCAACCTTGCACACATGTCAAAGCATCGACGTTAATAAAGGACACAAATTATAGTAAAAATGGTGTTTATTTTGTAAGGGACTTGCTTTCAGAAAATAACAATTTTCTTAATTACACTGAATTTTTGGGAAAATATCAGAATTTGTCCATAACTTTATTGAATTCTATAGTATCGTAAGTGCGATAACAGTAGAGTGGAAAAGAGCAATTTGTGGAAAAGAAAGACTGGATATAGTGGATGCCATTTACATTGACAAATTGACAAATTGAAAAAATGTCAGAAGTCAAGTAAATTCTTTTATAAAATTTTTGTTGGTAGTGTCAAAGAAAATCCTATCAAATCTCAGGAGAAGTGGTCTGAGACTCTAAATCTTGAGATTGTATTCATATGTCTTTTCTGTAACTAAGAATACACAGCTGCAGAATTTTCAGTTTAAATTGCTGCATAGAATACTTGCTACAAACTCTCTTTTATTTAAGTGT
>MJUU01073393.1:73629-86432 GCA_002080025.1 Modiolus philippinarum | reverse complement strand
AAATTGACATCATGGGGCCTCTTGTTTGCACCAAGACCAATATCAAAAATCCGAAAGCTTATTGCGCATCTGCACACTATATGCAACAATTCTACATCAAAATTAAATCCCTAAATCAAAAAATGTTGGAGGAGTTTGAGTCACAAGAAAAGTGTGACGGACGGACGGACGGACGGACGGACAGACGGACGGACGGACGGAGAGACGGAGGGTATAACATTATCCCCGAACTTTCTTCGAAAGTGCGGGGATAAAAAGGTTCGGCTTTGTATTTCTATCAAATAACTAAATACCGAGGTTACTGTGAATTTACTAAAATTGATCTATTCAGAAAAAAAACTTGCGGAAAACAACAATTGACTTGTATGTTATTTGCCCTAATAAAACATCAGATGAAACAAAATATGTTACTAAAGATTAAACAAACTGACAATTACAAGGCATTTTTCCCATTAAATCCCCCTAACGACATGCAATTTTTGTACTATAGTACATGCACGACTTTTGATTTTCAGAGATTGACTGGTGGTCTAATGCGTTATTCTACCGACCCACTATCAAGTAGTTTGAGTGCAAACTGGCCATTTCACGCATGTTCAAGAATTGTTAATCGAGTGTGAATTTTCCATCCTACAAGAGATGACACCAAAAGGGTCAAAATATGGTAATTCCATTCCATTAAGTTAAGGACAAAGACAAGTACATGTTAGATACCTGACATTCTAGCCAAAAAGGTGTCGTTCATAAATCTAATGTAATCGTTGTTCAACCTTGCACACAAGTCAAAGCATCGACGTTAATAAAGGACACAAATTATAGTAAAAATGGTGTTTATTTTGTAAGGGACTTGCTTTAAGAAAATAACAATTTTCTTAATTACACTGAATTTTTGGAAAAATATCAGAATTTGTCCATAACTTTATTGAATTCTATAGTATCGTAAGTGCGATACCAGTAGAGTGGAAAAGAGCAATTGCTGGAAAAGAAAAACTGGATATAGTGGATGCCATTTACATTGACAAATTGAAAAAATGTCAGAAGTCAAGTAAATTCTTTTATAAAATTTTTGTTGGTAGTGTCAAAGAAAATCCTATCAAATCTCAGGAGAAGTGGTCTGAGACTCTAAATCTTGAGATTGTATTCATATGTCTTTTCTGTAACTAAGAATACACAGCTGCAGAATTTTCAGTTTAAATTGCTGCATAGAATACTTGCTACAAACTCTCTTTTATTTAAGTGTAAGAAAAAGAAACAGAACTGTGTACCTTTTGTTTTGAAACACCAGAAACATATCAACATTTATTCTGAGAAAGCTGTCATAACAAAAAATTTTGGTTATCCATATGTGATTTTTTCTCTAATCATAATCTAGTTTTGAACCCAGATATTTCAGTTATAATTCTTGGATTAAATCTATTTAGACTAAATGATTGTATTGAACAGCATGTGTTTCTAGTTTTAAAATATAACATTTATGTATGTAGATGAAAGAATAAGCTTCCTTGCATTAGAGGGGGGATTGAATTCTTAAAATACTATATGCAAATAGAGAAACTTTCGACTGAATTTTTATCTTCCACTCATAGAAATTTCATTCAGAGTAAACTGTTGCGTTTAGAGGAGGTTCTCAGTGACTGAGTTATATTTTTATATTTTTATATATTTTTTTCTCTGAAATTTTTGTGCTCTTTCTAAAAAAATGATACACATTACATATGTACTTTTCCAAGCTTAATTTGATGCTAAAGGATAAATAGTTGACTGACTATTTGTACACTACATTTTTTGTCTGTCATACTGTCATCTATTTATGTAATGTGTACTACAAGTATGTCAGTAATACTTTTGTCTCTTGTATATGTAAATGTTATCAATTGCTATAAAAATAAAGAATTACATAAAAAGGACACTTCCTTTTTTGGAAGTACTTAAACACACACACACACACATATTTATATATATATATATATATATATATATATATATATATATATAATTTGTTCTTGTGTATTTTACACGAGGCTTTTCTTTTTACGATCCATGACAACAATTAAAAGAGATAGAAACAAATTTTTTCTACAGATATTTGATTTATGTGAACTGATCATAGGAATTTTTCTGAAACGTATCATATCATCAACTAAGCTTTATCTAATGGTTATTTGAATTGTGCTGAAACAATCCATGGCATTAACTAGCTTTACCTAATGATCATGGGAATTGTACCGTCATTAACCTAACTTTACTAGTGATCATAGGGATCGTATTGAAACATACCATATCATTAACTTGATTTTACCTAGTGATAATATGAATTGTTCTGAAACATGCCATTACCTTAACTTTACATAGTGATCATAGGAATTTTACGGAAACATACCATATCATTATCTTAGCTTTACCTAGTGATCATAGATATTTTACGGAAACATACCATAACATTACCTTAGCTTTACCTAATGATCATAGGACTTGTACTTAAAGATACCATATCATAACCTTAGCTGTACCTAGTGATCATAGGAATTTTACGGAAACATACCATGTTAACTTACAAACAGTATACATTCATCTTATAAAGTGTGAACTCTTTTATTTGGAATAAATTCGTATGTTTGCAGACAAAATATTTAGGCTAGATTTGATTCTTAAAATGACATTGAAATTGAAAAACAAGTGACATATCCGTTTTGAATTCGTTTCCCTTTGATAAACATGAACTATCAAAACTTCAATTAAAACAAATTCTTGTGTATTTGACTTAATGTACAATAATTGTAAATGAATAATTCATTACTTACCCTGCTCAAATCTCTTTTGTCTTGCTTGATAGCCCAAACACATATAATTATGTAGATTATTAATAAACACAAGACGGTAGATAATACAGCGGCATTGTCTTTAATATCAAACTCCAAAAAGACAGAACTGAAGTCAATGGTGTTGGGTGGCACAAAAAAGGTCGTCGCAAAACTATTCCCTGGGGGATTGGTGCATTCACATATTGTTTCGTCAATTGTAGATGTTTTAGAAACCTCAAATACAAATAAAATAATTAAGCACTTAATTGCATTAAATTAAATCTGCCTAAAACAATGTCGACAACAATGATTCACCAATGTATTTACAACTTACAAGCGTATGAAGCAAGGAATTCATATGTTAAGACAGAAATATTAATCAAAAGAAATACTACCAAGCTTTTTTCAAAATAGATTTCAAATATTTATTTATAGTGAATTATGTGTTGTTAGTCAAGTACCCTTTTTACCGACAATGCAGATGGATACAGCGACACACAGAAACAATAGCAAAAAGGTTAAGAAGGAAAAAACACTGCAATTCAGATGCAACACAAATACAGTCAAATGAATTTACATCGTATTATAATTACATTTGGGACTTCTTAGAAATTAACTGTTACACTGTTACAGTGATACAACAAAACAAAAACAAAGCCAGTGACACTATAACGCAAAACCAATTAAAAATATTGAAAATTGTACAAAAACTCAGAGTTTAAAAACAAGTTAATGTTGTTAAGAATCATTTCGTGAGAAAAAACAATACAATCATTTTAACTGCGATAATGTAACTACTACTACTCTCTCTCTCTCTCTCTCTCTCTCTCTCTCTCTCCTTGTTTACTAGGTGTCGGATTGATAAAACATAAGTAAATCGATACAAATTAGGAAATATAAATGTATATGTACATGTATTGCAATTTTAACAACACTAAATTTTCATATAAAACAAACCTCGAAATTATACGCGACGTTTCAGTTCGCAAAGAACATTTCTCATGGAAATGATGTATAACGAAGCATAAACACCAAAAATCCCTATTGTACTAGATCTGAACAGTTTTCACACAGTGTGGTATATCTATAAACTTTCAATTTTGAACAATGTGTATGGCACGAGTATAAATAATGTTTATATTTCAACTCTATGCGAGTCTATATCAAAGCAACAAAACATATAATAAACAAAAACCTATTTACAAAAACAACACTAAAAACTATAATATGTTAACTGTTATCAAAGTATACCTTGCACGATGATTTATCCCACCTCTCATTGGAATCGTCCCATACTCTACATCCTGTTGTTATCCCAGCAATGTAATGGTATATAATTTTTGCTCCATAGGTGTTTTTCATATTTGAACCATTAGAATTGACACCTGGAAATTATACACATTTTTCATAATTCAGTTGTGTGAGAAAGATATGTTGAATAATGCATAAATATTGTTTTAATCTTTATCTTTGTCTCAAGTGTAGACAATCATGTTTTCATTAAATCGTGGTCATTTAGATGCTTGAAATTGGTATTTACTTGACGGTTGGTAATGCCAATATTGTTCCCGAGTAGAGTCTCAAAGGTAATTGCTGACGTGATGACGAGGTCAGTGGGATTATATTACCTTGCGTATGGCCAACCAAAGTGGACATAATACCTCATTTATTAATATTAACCATTATTTATAAATATTCATACTTAATTGTTAATATTAGCAGTTAATTTATAAATATTCATAATTCAATTGTTAATATTAGCCATTCATTTATAAATATTCATAATTCAATAATTTTGTTAATGATTCTAATTTATTTAATTATATTTATAAATGGAAAAGGAATGATTAATATTTATAATTGAATTGTAAATATTAATAAATGAATAACAAATGTTTATAAATAACAAAATACCTAACTTACTGAACTTAAATGAATTACATGTATAAATATAAAGAAATAAACAAGAATTATAAATATTTATAAATGATTTTGGATTTATGATTTTAGAATTTCCCCTTTCCTTTTCCTTGCTTTGGTATTCGTTTGCCGATGTATTGTTAATATTTATAATTGTCTTCTTTATAAATATCTACAATTAAATTATTATACTAATAAAATTTAGGAATATTTATAAATGGGTTATAAATATTAATTAATCAATTATTAATAGTTATAATTCAATTAAAAATATTAACAAATGAACTATAAATATTAATGATTATAGCAATATGAGCTGTATTTCTTCAAATTTTTTGGAAGCTCTAAAAGCATCATGTCGTATCCATATGTCTGGAAAATGGTATCAGATAGCTTATCGTGCATTGAAACGCCAAGAATACTTAATAATTTCGATTATTAAACTAATTTTGCATGCGATTTTGAACAATCATGGAAAGTGATTAATGTTCGCCACTGACATCGGATGTGACCGAGATACTTTATAGTATATATAGTCAACATAAAAAATAGTATCGCCAATCGGCAAACTTCGGCTGTGTTACGGCACTTAATATGTGTCTACACTTGACATTTGTGATGTGGTTGCCAGTATACACACAACTTTTCTCAAAACCTACACTGGACTATTCAGCTCAAGGTGTGTAGTTTAAAAACAAATCCGGGAAAATGCGAAAAAATACGCCGGTGTTGGTTAACAGTTAACATTATGCCCGACTGGGTTCTCATTTCAAAGGAGCCAGTCTATAAGGAAAGCTTACGTAATAAAGACGAGGTTATATCATTGTAAGAAGAAGATGGGTTGTATTTTATTATTTTGGCAATGTAAACAATAATAATACACTTACCCGTCAACTTTCATTTTGCACAACACATGTTATTTTATCGGACCATGACGTGTTGTCAGTATAAACAATTCTGTTACGCATGTATCGGGAACATTTGACATGAGGTCGCACGCATACTTATGATTCATTCCGAGAATATATTATTTGCTGTCAGCAAAAATTAATTCATGTTACATTTTCTTTTTTTTATATGTTTACACGAGGATTGGACTTGAAACTGGTTAATTCCTACATATTTTAACTTGAAATGATGAAGTTCGAAACCAATAAAACAAAAAAAACCAGCTAATATTGCTTTAATTTTAATATTAATAAACAAGTGATGCTGGAAAGTTCAAAAGCTGAGGTATCTGTGGACCAAAGATGATCTGTACAACTAACGCATTGTGTATAGTTTAAAAATGTCAGTTGTCCATGACCTTCATGGTCTACTTGTTCCTACTGCATAACCAATTTAGCAATTTCAGTAATCTATAGGTGTGATAAAATTGACCAACACCTATTGGTCCAGCAGGGCAGCATATTTTGTTAAAAAATTAGACTTTCTATGACTACTGCATGACAAGGCCCCCTTCTTATGTAAGAATAGGGGTAAAACACCTAACTTAAACTGGAAAACCAGCGCATTAGTACATTAAAGTGCATTATAAGACTACATATCAAAGCAATAAAGACACAAATTGTGTAATTTCGATTTTTCCCTGAAAATGCAAAAGGACTTTATTCGTCAATTTTAAGACATTTTGTACATGTCGCACTATAACTGGACAGCCCTTTGGTAAATTCACTCCAAACTGTAGCGCTGTTGAGTTGATGATCTCCAGCTTTATTTATTTTTTCGTGAAATTTCGATATTTTTTGCAAGAGTAAGGGACTTTATTCGTCCATTTAATGTCATTTTTTTTAATGTTGCGCTCTGACTTGATAACCCTTGGTCAATTCACTCCAAACTTTGTAGAGCTATTTGGTGTGATTGTCTTCAAATCTGTACTTTTTTGTAAGATTTTGATTTCTGTTGTTAGAGTTATGTGACTTTCTCGTCAATTTTAAAGGTAAGTTTTAAATATTGTGCTCTTTGATCAGTTCAATTCAGCATGGGTCTCTATTGGGTTTAATCGAGAGGCAAGATTAGCCTCTTACAGTAAGAGGGAAGCGGGATCATCACAAAAAAGTGTACGTGAAACAGGAAAGAGTGTCTCACGTGACGCAGAAATCGCTGGAAAAATCCGTGTCAACCAGGAAAATGGAGTTTGTTTATGAGTCTCTGAAATTTGTTTCATCCGCGAATCGGGAAACTTAAGACAAAAGTTGCGGGATATCGGAATAGTCTACCAGCCCATTGTGGCTCCCTTCAAACTTTGCAGTTATTCATTTCAAAATATCAAACTTACTACATATTTTAGGTTTGGATACCCATAAATCGGTCTAACTCTACTGCTGGCTTTTGCTAGTGCCGGTACCAATTCCGGCTGTCCCGAGTTCCTATCGTTGTTTAAGTCTTCTTTTGTCTTATTTGTGTTTTTCCTGTGTAGTTCCCTGGTAGATTGTAGCATGTAACTGTAATTTTTGTCAGCCATTGAAGATGTTTACTGTTATCCATTTTATTATATTTGCCAATAATTCCAATCATGTTAATTTTCACCATAAAATTCCACTTTCTTTTGTCTAAAAAATATCCCCTTCCCGTCTCCCGATGGCATTTTCATCCCGAATTCCCGGCCTTAAAATAGTGCAATCACGATTTCCCGTTATAAAAATGACAAACTTCTCGGCGTCTCCGAAAATGGTCTTCCCCTAATATTGTGTCAGTTGTTGATAAATAATCTAACGTAAAAAATTAAATGTGATATAGAATCAACAAGTTTATGTACAATATCAAATTTATTCATACTTGTCATTAAATCATCAAAATTGCTGCATTAATAAAGAAATAATACTTAAATCAACAACTACGTAAAAAACAAAAACAAAAACAAAACAAAAAGACATTAATGTCCCCTGATGGGGGTCTCAATTCGAGCCTCTTTCCTGAAATCCCGTCAATTTTTATTCACTTTCCCGTTTCCCGAGCAGGAAAAAATTAAGAAAGACTTTTAGAGGCCACCTTTCCCCATTTCACGGGCCCTTTTTTTCATTGGTTCCCGCTTCACGCTCCACATTCTTTCCCGTTTTCAAGAGCACTTTTTGCCACGATTTCGTTTCCCTCTTACTTCAAAATGCCAATCTCGCTTCCCGCTTATACCCCATCGAGACCCGCCCTGAAGGCAATCTGTATTCGTGTGATCGTTGATATGGTTTTCCAAAAGATATAAAGCAATTCATTTAGTGTAAATGTTAAAACCACTACAAAATATTAATAAAATGAGGTTACATACATCTTAATCTACATGCTGTTGTAAAATTCCCTTTCTGAATCTACCATGACGCATTTCATCAAGGTGATATCTGGGACGATTATATAAGGCTCAGGCTATATGAATGCATGTAATACATCATGCCATCGCCTTGTCTCAATCCCATTGCTTGATAAAAATCAAAAACAGATGCGACCTCCTTATCGCTTCTTCACTTCAATACACCCCCGGAATACACCACGAGTTCGGTAATAAAGTGTATGTTTTTTTAGAACACAAACAAATGAATGAAAGCGTGCCTTTATTGTATGAATAAATCAGAGCAAAGCGCATTTCTTTACCTACAAGCTGATTTGAACAAGCCAATATCTTGGTCGAAAATAATAGTCTCAGGCGATATAAATGCATTCCATACACCACGACATTGCTTAGTCCGCATTTCGTTCCTTGATAAAATCAAAAACAGATGTGACCTCCTCGTCGCTTCTCCACGATTTCGGCAATATAAAAATTTATAGCTTTTTTTCGAACAAACCAAACCTATATTTTATAAATGAATCAATGATCAAATGTGCATGTCTTAACCTACAACCCTATTTGACTCAGGTAAAATGTTCTTTTTATTATATTGTAGTGTATTTTTGTCCACATTGGCTTATCATGATTGGGTACCAGCATTTCATCTCACTTGTCAACGGATAATCGGCTTTTGAGTTTCGAGCATTTGTTGGATACTAGTGTTTGAAACAGGTGGGTAAAATGATTCAAATGATCACTGTGAAGATAAAAACACATAATTCCTGACAGTGGTTCCTCTGTATAAGAATAAATACAGATCTATTTCAGTATATACTTGCATAGAATGTACGATTCCTTAGAAATACTTTAAAAGTCAGTTATAAATTCAAACCCCTTAAAAATACTGTGGCTTTATCCCGTGTATTGCAATCAGTGGATGTCTTTGGTTCTGAATCTGGATTCCTATTTTGATATTTTTGTTAATGAGTACTCCTTTTGGAATATTTTTGGATAATGTTTTTTTTTCATATTGTTTGATTCAAATGCTGCTGATGAGAGGTTACTCCTTGAAACATATGTACAGCATAACGAAAAATACAGTTTATTATTCATTTATCTATTTATTTTCATTTATTATTATTTATTACTTCGGTATTTTTGTAATTCTTTTATCTTCTACTTTCAAGATTGAATAGCCGTTTTTCTTGCTATCTTATCAATTAAATCCCAAATTTGTGATGGGTTGTCAGGGGTTCGAACTCGTTCCGTTTAGGTTGAAAGCTTTCAATCTTCCAACTGGGCCTCGTTGGCTGACATACAAAGTGTGTTCATTTAACACATTTAAGGCATCCCCATCAATCATGTGTCAAAATAATTCTTATGTGAAACTTTCTTTGTCACATGCACAACGCGCTTACCTAGAGTTCTGCTTAACATCTCTTGAGTACGATGTACTGCCAAGCACCAATGCAGGGAAGAACTTTAGCTATTCATATCTTTAATTCTCATCACGTTTGGGCTTTTTTTACTCTTGTATTTATTTAACACGTTTAACAGCCTTGCATTAGCGTAAACACTCGCTAATATGGAAGAGATGATCAAGTTTCCACGTTGAGTTATATTCATAGACAGCTTAAATATATATATATATTAAATCTTGGTTTACGTTACGTTCACATAGATCATCATAGATCATCATGATCCATGATTTTTTTTAAATCATAATTTTCGTTGAATTGATCTATTTTATTATAGTCCCAGGCATTAAATCCTATTATTACCATTATATATCTCCATCTAGATTTCTTATATCAACGAAAAAAATATCAGGTGATTCGTGAAGGGAGATTTTGAAACTTTAAAAAAGAAGCATTAGACATACCAGTCTTACTGGAATATTTGTTGTCTGTCATATTTAAGAAAAAATTGATATACAGCTTTCCAGATATTGCAAAATTATCTGCACTGAAGGAATAAAACAACGGCAGTAGAATACCGAAGGAACAAAGGAATAAATGACTTGTTGGAATTAACACAAACGAGCTAAAAGACATGTTTGAAGTAAATTACATAGAGGTCTTAGTCAAGGATAAATATACGTAATCAAATGTATATTGAAACAAAATATCTGTATGATACCTGAATACGATACGTAAATTCTTATATATACAAGTGCAGGTCCAGTATATAATTCTCCGTTCACCATCACTTTTATTTCATTTGTTGACAGCCAATCGTTTGTGTCTATTATTTTCTTCCAGTCGTATTTCTGTTCCGTTGGCTCTTCATTATTCAGCAGATAAACGATGTATTGAAGGTAGCTAAGAGCGTTTCTAATAGAGAATATTAAGACATCCTCAAAGTTCTGCCAATACATTTTATAGACAATTATCTGTGATGTCGGTTCTGATGTGTCAACAGGAAGAGATACTTGTACTGTTTTAGTCAGAACTTGTCCGTTTGGCAATTTTATGGTGTTTGGTAAAACCTTAGAACTACTGTCTCCGGCAGAGATAGTAACTGTTTTTGAATTTATATACTTGGATTCCTTATCCCATGTAAAAGGAGTGTTGTCGTATAGTGTGACCTGAAAATTGTACCTTAATTAAATATACGTATAATTCAAAACATGACGTTCCAAAAACACAAATTCATGAACGCAATGCGTTTTAGAAATCCATACTACAAGAAGAATTCGCTCTGCATTTACGTCATAATATCAACTGAAGATGCTCACTATGGAATGAAAATGATAAATAATAAAGTTGAAGATACAGAATTAAGAATTCCGTAGGCTATAAATAAGAAATGAAGGGATATGGAGTAAAAGCAAATGAGACAAAATCTCCACAAATACGTGGGAAAATAAGCAATGGAACAACGCTTTTATTGTTGTTCTTCACCTTTAAGTCACCATGAGGCCTTCAACAATGAGGTATGCTCATACCTCACAGTACGTTCAAGACGGCCACCAGTACCGGTTTAGGCGGAATTCATTGCTGGATGTCGAGCAACGCTACATCCATGTTTATCATGTCATGAATGCAGGATCATCAACATACATAAAATCAACTGAAAATCAACTGGCAAAGTATTCTTACAATGGCTGTCATCCATTGCCCGACAAAACCACATAAAGTCTATATAATGGCAAGGTTAAAATATCAACGTTCTAGCTTTAACCCTTTTTATACTCTTAAGATATTAAATTAGTGTTTCACAATGATAAATTATATACAAACATATAGCTGTGATAATTATTAGCATTGTAATGACATGCAAACGTCTTATTCAATATATATATATATTTGTAATTAAAATTACCCAATCTTATCTCAGTACTGACAAACTTAAAAGCCACAAGAAGTACTGTCCCTGTGATGCTAAGCTTGTAATGTGTAGTTGAATATATGTTGTTTTACTGCTTTATTTTCATTGATGCTTGTTGCTAAATTTCTCACTTCCTGTCTTTATTACTTTTCATATGTAGTCTTATGATCCACTTTATTGTACTAGTGCACTGGTTTTAGTGTTAAATTTAGGTGTTTCAACCCCTATTTTTATTTAAGCGGTGGGTCTCGTCAGTGGTCAGCCGCTTGTGTTTTGCAGATTTCAATACTGCATTTCGTCATACATTATGTTGGACCATCATTTACACCTATTTATTGCACGCATTGACCGATCATTTTTATGATCATATGCTTTGTAAACATATCAACATGTTTTTCAGTTGTCAAGTATTCGAAGATTCGAACAACTATCATGAGTGATTTGATCAATGCTTTGAAAAATCAGTATGTGCGAATTTCTAATGATTAAACTTTCTATTCTTATCATGTAGCTTTTGATGTTCAATCTCACTTCTTGTATGAAATTCTTAATGCTATTCAATTTCAACTCTTGTCATAGAGATAAATTATTATTCATTCGATTAATTATTTGCTGTTTTCTATTCCGATTTCTAAGTTTGTACATTAACATGCTTCTAAATTTGTCAGTACTGAGATAAGATAGGGTAATATTTGCGTTAAATCGTTATAAAATTACATACCTGTACACTCAGATCTCCCCTTGGCTTTGAATTGAGCTCTGTGAAATACAAAGCAACATCTGCTTGCACAATGCCCGCATTTAATAGTTGATGCATATCTATGTTATCCATTGTCGAGCTAATATGTTGATGCTTAGCATAAACTGGCAGTTGTTTGCGAAAGTTTAATTCTCCAAGAACTTCTCCTAACTCAATAATTGTTTGAAGCAATCCAGGAACTTCGTTTTTAACCTATTACATATAATGAATTGACTATAAGAATATTCGTTCATATGAAAACATTTTACAAAATATTTGTTGCCTGCGTTTTTGGGGGATGGGGATATCATTAAATCTTGTAAATTGGAAATATTGAGAAGCAATAAAGTTATTTTCATGTAACTAGCAGGGTGGTAACTACTTATTCCGTCATGACTTAAGAAAATTTAAAACTATTCCAAACTTTTACATGATGGTGATCTTTCCTACTTTACAAAAAAACTTTGGAAGAAAACAGAAATGCTGTGAAATGTCCATACTTTTAATTCAAAACGGAAAGAGGTGTGACAGAAATACATTTATTTCAGTATGCTTCATACGATGTGCATATAAAGTACGGAAAATGTGTGACTCCTGAGTATAGAAATGTGAAGTTTTTTTTAAATAAGTAAAAACATTTTAGAAAAATGTCAACACTTGACATTTTTAGATAGATCATAGATCATCCACGACATCATAGATAGATATGAAATGTCAGTGTCACAAATAAAAACTGACATTTTCAGCTAGATTC
>MJUU01073393.1:61794-73453 GCA_002080025.1 Modiolus philippinarum | reverse complement strand
TTGTTCCTTCGGTATTCTACTGCCGTTGTTTTGACTATTACATATCCTTAAGAGAATACAATATAAACATCTGAAATAAGTGTATTCATTCAAATTACTCGAAAATCAATTTGACATTTTATTTTTAAATATCCTTCCTTAAATTAAAATATTTTACAAAATTATGTCAAATTATCTCATAATCACTTTGTCCTTGTAGTGGACTTGCACATTTCCTAAAGTTTAGCTACATGTATAGCATTTCTGTCATTTTTTTCAGTGTTGTCTTTAATTTGGGTAACTGAAACTGAAACGGTATTAATTGTGTAGGGTAACTGATGTGTAGTTAATAACCACATACTTTGATATTTTGAGTAGGGTGACTGATGTGGTTAGTAAGCACATACTATGATATTTTGTAGTTCTGCGTCCAGTTCATTCTTTTTAGCAATCTGGGAGGCAATGAATGCTTTCTCCATCACAGTTAAATTGGCATCTGTAGATTCAGAGATTTTTTCTTTGTAATCCAGAACCTCTTGAACGCTGTATAAATCTATATAAATTGGTGTATGTAGAGATGTTCTGGTTAAAATACCTTCTAGTGCATTGTTTAAGACCCTCAAAATACCTTAAAAATTTAAAACAATGTCACTTTATCTACTAATTGCAAATACATATTACTCTAAAAGGGCCACTAAAACAGAGAAACTTGGCAAAATAATTTTTGTAAAACATTTTTTTTAAATGAACAAAAGAATTAATCTTTAAAATGAGTTCCATATTGTCTTAAAATGAAACGATAAAGTATTTCTTTATTACGAAATATTCTCGACATATAATTTCGAGATAGACACATTATAACAACGAGTGATAAGGCTAGGCTATAATGTACTAAATGTATTGCTAAATTATATCTTGATTTTCTCTTTTCAAGACCTTCGCGGATAGACATATAAGTTTTCTGGTATGAAAATCAATCACAGAAATGATTTTCAGAGCATAAATGATCAAAAGTAGTCTCGGTAATATGTAATAAAATACGTAGAATTGAATCGCAACATTTACTAAAAAGGTTAACAGGCAATTATAAATATGAATCGCAACATTTGCGAAAAAGGTTAACAGGCAATTATGAATAAAAAAACAAGTTCCACACAATGAAATTGTAAATAAAATTCATACACATACAAAGTCGAATACACTAGCATACTTTCAAATTTTGGCATTTTAGTTTTTAATTTTCCAAATTCTCTTTTTAGTGCCCACATCTCACTTTTTTATTATGAGAAGTATCTGTGTAATTGACCAGATGAGTGCCCTGTTGTTGTTTATATGTTGTGATCGCCTTCTATGAGTCTTTTGTCGGGCAACGGACGATAGCGGTTGTAAGAACACTATCCAGTTAACTTTATGTTTAGTGACGACCCCGCATCCATAATGAAGAACATGGATGCTGAATTGTATGACAAATAGAAATGAATTTCGATCACACCGGTGCTAGGGGCAGTCTTGAACTTATTATGAGGTATGAGCAAAACTCATTGTTGAAAACTTCATGGTGACTTCATTAAAGAACAACAATAAAAGCTTGTTCTATTGTTTGTTTTACCACGTATTTATAGAAACTTTGTCTCGTGTGCATTTACTCCATATCCTTTCTTTGTTAATTTGTATATTATACCAGTCACAGAGTGGTTCATGTAATGGAATGATCTTTTTAGTTTGTTTTAACCTTTGTAATGTTACAGTAAGGGTTTTCTCACTCAAAATATGTGTTACTTGTGTTCAACTCTTTAAACTGCAAAGAAATACTGAAAATATATTGTGAGACTCTGGTAAAAATGTATGTATTTTTATTGAATAAGCAAATTTATAAAAAATGTTGATTTTGTATGTGTGTGAAATATACTGAGGTTGAACAGAACAATAATTAATGTTGTAAAATGCTATATAACTATACTTAACACTACCTTCACAAACAGATATAATGTCCTCGTATTTTAAGTAGTTTTGGTTCTTCGTTAAGTTAATAAACTGTGCTAAAATGTTTCTGTTTCCTGTGAAGGCTTTAGACTGTAAAAGGAAATAGGCAGTCATTTTCAATAGAAACAAGATGTGTTTGTGAAACACTACATATGCCCCCAGATTCCGATTTTTACCCCTTTTTGACCCCTATGACCTTGACCTTTGACCTTTGACCTAATTTTTTTTGCATATTTATGTTCCTCTTCACTAGACCTATACACTTGCCAAGTATCAAAAGTCTACCTTATATAGTTCAAAAGTTATAGCCAAGGTTAAAGTTTCGGACGCACAGACAGACAGACAGACAGGACAAAAACAATATGCCCCCCGATCCTCGATCTGGGGGCATAAAAATAAGGTACAAAAACTAATCTTATATTGAATGTATGTTAGGAGGGAAACTATATAATAAAATGGGTATTTAAGATAATTTCAAACACAAACCGTAAACTTTGAAAATGAACAGGGAAAAGAAGACGAAATTTTTGTCGGGCAATGGATGACAGCGGGTTGCAAGAAAACTCTGCCAGTTAATTTTATGTTTGTAAACGACCCCGCATCCATCTAAAGAACAATATTGATGTAACGTATGTAGCGTTGTTCGACATCTAGCTCAGACCGGTGATAGGGGCCGTCTTGAACTTACTATGAGGTATGAGCATATCTCATTGTCAAAGGCCTCATTGTGACTTCAAGATGAAGAACAACAATAAAACCGTCGTCCAATCCCTTGGTTTTACCATGCATTTGTAGAGACTTTGTCTCGTGTGCATTTTACTCCATATGCATAAACACTGTTTAACAAGTAACGAACGAACTTACTGCTGATGAATTATTTACAAACTCATTGTTCTTAACAGTTGTTCCAATACTGTAAACTATCTGTGCTATGTTAACTGTCGACCAACTGTTATCATCATATGTGAAGGACTCTAATATTTGGACAAAATTGACTAATTTCTGAAAACAGACAAATGAAAAGGTTATCAAAGATAACTTTTTATAGGGATCTTTGTGATGGTCAGATGGTCAGTAGTTGGCATGTATTTTTAATATCCATTATAACGTCAATGTAAAAGCTAAAGACACGACCAAATAAAAATTTCAGAAACTGAATAGGAAACAAATCAGACAGAGCAGAGAAGAAGCTCAAGACTATATGTCCAAGTGGGGTTCAATATTCACTAACTTCCCTCTTTGATTTGGTCCTTTTAAAAACTTCTGTTTTAATAATTTTTGGGGGGAAACAATCCCCTTGTAAACACTTCAGGAAATTTATTTCTTTCTCAAATTACGTTCCTTACGACAGATATCGCATAAATGCTGTTGAACCATAACTCCTGCCAACAGTGTTTCAAACGGAATATTTGTTTTATCATTTTATATGTGAAAATACCCAAGTAGATATCATGTATTTATTATCATGAAAGTTTGTTTGCATGAAATTAATTCAAATCATATTTAGAAACCACAGTAACACTGTACAGAATATTGAAGTTGGCACTAAAATGACTGGCTTCGCGATACAATGGACATCGCTGCACGGTGAGAAGACACTTTAATTGCAGTGTAGCGTTGATGTATTCAAAATATTTATTCAAGAATTTAATTTACGATTTGAATTTTGGAATTGTAATAGAATATAGCGTTGATAAAACAAAATATTAATATGTGATTTGAATGTTAATTTTTATAATTATATGATATGAATATTAATTTTTTTGCAACTACAACCCTGGGAACTTAGTGGGGTGTAACAGGGAACATTTAGAGAAGCCTGGGCTCTTAATGATTAATGTAACAAGCAGATTATTTGAATAAATATATTATTTGTTGTTAAAAAAATAATTGCAGTGTAGCATTCGTATATACATAAATTAGGTTTTTGAAGACGTGCGTGGTAAGCATTTTCTGAATTTAATTTTTTTTTACAGTATTTGCATAAGTTAACAAGCAAAGATCTAGTCAACCGATCTAAATTATTCATTTCTCAAATGGTCCATATTTGTAGCAGCTAAAAATGAAACTATCCAACTTTTGTTCCGATTTCTATAGTTAAGTTTCTGTTTATAGTTTTCTGTCTTTTCATGCAGTTAAAATTAACTTGATAACAATAAAAAAAATATCTCCCACTGAATAAGGTACATCGAGAATAAGCTGTTGTTCCTTTATTTATACTTACATTAATTATATCTTTGTACGATTCTTGATTCCGCTCATCACAACTAGAATACATATCCCATAATTCCTCAAATGATTTTATTACATTTGATCCATCATTTAATGTCTCAATTCCTATATTTAACCAGTCTTTTGGATCTGTATCGCAAATTGTTTTCCTTACTTCCTAAAATGGATTGAATGGAATATCTGTTAGGTTATTAGTTTTTGGTTGGCTTTTATACAGCTTTCAGTTTATTGTCTTCAAAATGTTTTTATTTGATCTACGCTGTAGAGACATAAGTTGTCGAAATTGCCATTTTTAGAAAATAAATTTATAGCGATTAAGTGGCTGTCCATGAAGCAAATTAGGCAGATCTTATTTTACGATTGACATATGGTAAATCTGTTTCGAACAACCGTATTTTTCCGTTCCAAAGCTGAACTTGTACAAATGTCAAAACAAGGAAGGATTTTTCCATTTATACCATGGGTGATGTAAGTATGATATTTTCATTTCTTTTAAAAGCAACTAAATTTTGTATAAATCAAGAAAGTTATATTTTCCTGTTTCATATTTCTTAGTGCTTTCTTTGTAATTTATAGCTCTAAAACAGTTGTTACACAGTTGTAAATTAAACTTAATTTTAAGATAACATGTGCTTGTGATTCAAAATAGATTTTTGAAAACAAAACATGCCATGTACCTGTCACTGCCTGACTTTCCCTTTTAATTAGTCACTGTTATGGGACTCTTTTATAATGCACAGTTAGCTCCCCTTGTCACTAACTGGTGAGTTCCGGTCGATAATGCTAGTGCATTTGTATGTAAAATTGATCATTTTCAAAATTTCATATCTTTGAGACCTCCTACAATTTTGAAATAATTCTTTAAACTTATTGAAATAACATGTTTAAACTTTAAACACTGGAAATAGTTAGCCGATATATAAAGCCGTTTTGTTAAAAAAACCCGTTTTGAAATACATAACTGAATGCGATTTTTTTACTTTAAAATCCGTGCTTGTTCAGATTTTTACTGAAGTACAAACTAAGTTTTTTCGGAACTATTGTAACTTATTGTTTTAAATATTAATTTCAATTAAAAGATATTTATTCTTTTTATTTTCTTATTTTTTCAAATAATTTTTCATTTATTTTTTGTTTTACTTATTCCTTTTCTGTTATTGTGTAATACATACAACCAATTTTATTAGCTCACTCTTTCTTCTGATTGTAATTTAATCAAAATTTGAGATGACAGACAGGTTACCTGAATGCAAATTACCTGAGAGGGTTACCTTACCCATCGTGGCAGTTTGCTTAACATGTACCACTGTGAACACCTTTCAATATACATGTGTATCAATATACCCTGGGCAATATTTAGATACATCGGTCTTATTGAATTCGGGTAGATGACATTCGTAGCAGTAACTTGCATTAATTGAATATTCATTTTCAATTAAATCTGAAATGATTAAATGTTTTGGTTATTTTCAAGTGTTTAATTTTTTTTCTTGTTTTATTTATTTACTCATTTTTCATCCCTGTATTACACATTTTAATTTTGTCTTATAAATAAGAACTAGTGATTTAGAAATGTGTTTTCAAGGTTCTCGCTATACAAATTTGCAAGTACGCCCAAAAGATTCTTTTATCAAAATTAATATTTCAAATACCGATGATACTGATGAAATACATAACGTTTAAAAACATTTTTTTTCATCTTGTTTTGTCACACCTTTATTATTTGTACATCAAAAGAACACCGCTGATTTTGATCAGGTATGGATATTTTGTCTAGATTACAGGTAAGCAGTATGCAATGTAGCAAATAGCTTCGTAATACTTCGAATTGTTTTGATTTGAAAAAATTAAATGCATATGAAGATCAATTTATGACACTTATATTTGTGCCTATACTTGGTAACTTAACAAAATAACTACAAAACATAAGGTTTTGCGATTTTCGGATCTTGTTTATTAAATATCATTAATTGTAACTGCTCTAAAACTCTGTATATTATTGTTTATGGTTATTAACAATTTTATTTTAAACTTCGCCAATTTAACATTAAGCCGCTCTTACACTACACCGTATAACACAAACGTATGAGGAACGGATGAAAATCTTTTTTATACGGTAGTAAATATTTTTGTTCGTTCACGAATTACAATGAAAACACACAAAAACCGGAGGTATACAGTACGTACACCGTACATGCACAGTCCTGGCACCGAATAAACCGAACTCGCACCGAACTGACACCGGAACCCTACCGGACGGGCACCGAATAAAAAGTATTTATAACGGTAACGTACCGGACAATAAACGACTAAAACGGATTGCTAACGAAAACGTGCCGTACGAGCACCGAGTAAAAACGAACTGAATAAGTACTATGGGAAACTATCGATTTTAAGAAAGGATACGTGTCTTTTGGCCGCTCAAATTTCACAAATAATCACTAAGGCGTGCTTCACCAATTAAATTCATTTTCGCAAAATAGAAAGGCAAGTGAATGACCTAAGAAAAAGGACTTTCGAGTTACAGATAACCTTCTTCTCCACAGACCAAAGGCGAAACTGCAAAGTGAAGATACCCAAGACCATGATTGGGTTCAATTTATACAGTCTCTTTACATATCTAATGTTTTTAAACGGCGAGAAAACGGACAATTTTTTATTTTGATGTTTTGGTTATATGTCAGAATAATGATTTTGATTTTGATATTTTGGGTATATGTCAAAATAATGTTACAATATATACAAATAAACAAACACTGCACAACTCTCGTAATTACTAAATTAATTAAGAAACTTAAAAAATAGTAGTGTAATAGCACCTTCTATTGGAAGACCACATAATCAGCAACTGTTGTAAATTCGTTTAAATGGCCGTCTAAAAATCAAAAGAAAGGCTCAAATTATCAGCCTAATGGCCTCCAACTATGAGACAACCACATAAATTCTGTTACTCTTCAGTGGTTCAAGTTCCTTCTTCTGGCAGGACCATCATTTTGGTTTTCCACCCTTTTGCCTCATAGTTGAAGCCATAAGGTCGAAAATATTGGCCTTCCTATCTGTTCCTCTCTTGTGATTTTTAGCTTTTTTCTTTTTTCTTTTTTGCATTTTTTCTTTTTTTATATTTTATATTTTGTGCTTTTTATCTTTTTATTTTTTGGTCTTCTTTTACGATTCTTATTTTGTGTATGACATATTAATTTTGGTCATTGCACAACATATATTTTCATAAATTTGTTTTATTCGGTGTTCGTTCGGTTGGTTTCCGCTGTAAGTTCGGAACTCGAACGGTTTATCCGTTATCTCTTCGGTAAAAGTCCGTTTCACCAATTTAATCTACCGTACATGAACGGAGGCAAGACGGACATGAAAAACGTCTATACAACGCATGAGAACCGAACAAAACGTACACCTACCGTACATTCACCGGACATTTTGTGCGGTATATGTCCGTTCCAAGTTTTTAACATGTTCAAAATTTTTCACCGTACGAAACGGACATCACCGTACTTGTACCGTATTCACCGGATAAAGAACGGACGACAAACGTTTATGAACGGAGACGAACGGATATAATTTATTTTTATGCGTTTGGCGTTCGTTTGAATTATACGGTGTAGTGTAAGAGGGGCTTTAGATTAAACGGGGCTTGTCGAACAGAACTCACCAGTACACTAACGAACCTAGCGGCGGGCACGATAACTAGAGATAGTGTCACAGTCCAATTACTTACCACAATTATCTTTTTTCTGCATGTATATATACAATATATATATATATCGGATCTAAGTTAGCAAAGAATTAAAACTAATTGAACCAGTTAAGCTTTACAAATATTGCTTATTATTCCTGTACCTATTACAAAAATTAGTTCTATTGATAAATGTATATTGACGTCTCATAAAATCAAAACTTACAACACAAGTAGTTACCTATTCAAATATATTCAAGTTGAATAATAAACAGTAAATTTCGTTATGCTGTACTGAGGTGTAAAGGAATAACCTCTAATCAGCAGCATTAAAATCAAATAATATGGAATGCCATAATCCACAATTACAAGAAAGAAGTACTCATTACGAAAAGCAAAGAGAAACAATACAAAATAACTCTTGTATCGTTGTTCAATTTAGTCTCCAAAAAAAGCGGTTTAGACCTCTAAAATGGTAAGGCTCAATAAATAAAGAATTTTTGTTGATATAGGGATACCTCATGTTTAATTTTATCTATGGCGGTCAATTATGACATAATGTAGAAGCTTTGACACTTTTTTGACACATTTCTAATAATCAAAATCTACCAGATCGTCAACAGGGTTGCTGCCGACTTCTATATTCATGGCCGTTTGCTTTGTGTTTCCCGATTTTGAATAATATTCAACACTTTCTGTGGCGTTGTCCATAAACAAAGAAACAGCGCCTCCAGTCATATCTTCAGGATGTATCTGAAATATTATATTGTTAAACGAATTTCTTTTTCAAAGAGTTCAAAATAACTTATAAATCTAAAAAAAACTGCTGACTCAAGGTAACAACTTGTTCTTCAAGGTTCAGTGAATTTGTTAATTTAATTTCATTCATGTACACTTCTCAGTAATTGAAACACCCTATACTATATATATATATGGATTTTTGTGACCTCTCAGTGGGTACATGCCAGTCCAATAGTTTGTCAAGTAGCCCTGACCTTCTTTTCATGGTTCAGTGACGTTTTTAATTTTCATTCATATCCATTTCTCAGCAGCTGTATTATCCAGTCTTACCAGATATATTCTGAGGTTAAATCTATGAGTTTATGTCAATTTGACACACCTATGATTTGACAGGCATAAAATCTTTTTGCCTAAAATTATATTCTCAGGCGGGATCTCTTCTCGTTGAATTCTTTTACATGTGTTTCAGGTAATTCAGTTTTGTAGAATTATTATAATGATTATTATTCTGCGTAAACATGTGTACGTATGCAGGTGTGTATATGTCTCCATGTGTAGAACGTAGTGTGTGTGTGTGTGATACAGAAAATGTTGAAATAGAGAACGTTAAATAAATATAAATACTTTTGCATTCTTTTAATTGCAGTCACAAAAAATACATACTTCCATTCTAACCATTTGTAGTTTTTTTTTATTTTTTTATTTTATTTTATTTTATTTTTTTGACATGCGCATGAACCTAAATTCTATAATTTGGGGAAACTTCTATCTGAAAATGGGGAATATTGTGATGCTATTACTAGAAACAGAGAGAAATGTTTCTCTAATGATGCACGCTCATTATCTATTCCTTACACGAATAGTTATTTGTGGTACATAACATGACTTTGACTTTGAAGCTGAAGTTAGATACGAGATTGTTGTATCGCTTTTACGGGAATTTCATTGGTGGAGCGCAAAGAATAACACATCATTCGTGATGTGTTATCACTTTTTCGATGTTTCTATTGGCCCACTTTGAGATCTCGTTGGTCGTGATTAACGTTACCTAGAAACGGTGTTGTTATTTGAAACAAACAGCGACCTCACAAGCAAGCAAACAAAAAACAGCAGTTCGGCACTAAAGTTTCACTGCATTTGTTTTTGTAAATACCGAAGTTCAGGATATTATTAAAATAATTTATATGTTTACTAAATATAAAGAAATTAGACATAACAGTTTTGGTTGACACGCACAGCACCTCTGAAAAAGAACAAAATTGTTTCATGAATGGAGATTTGTGAGTCAATTTAGTTCCCATACTAGAGTAGTGGCACTTTCATTTAAAATTGCTTTGAATTTAAGATTCATGATGAAATGCGAGAATAATTCTCGATCAAGGATCAAAATATAAAAACTATGCAACAAATCGACTTTAATGGATATAACGCGTATTTAGCACCCTCTAAAAAGGGAGTATTCGTGGCGTGGTTCTGGCTTAGGAAGAGTCGCTTTGATTACTTTATGATTACTTCATATATAGAAACATTTTTGGAATCATCAGGTATAGGAATAAGTTATAGATCTGATCATTCCCCGGTTGTTGTTAATTTAAAATTTATGAATCAATGTACAGGGAGGGGCACGAGGAAACTTAATAATAGTATATCAAATGAAAAGGGAATATTAAAAATGTGATTAGATCATTTTATTGTTCTTGAGGAAGAGGATAAACAATTAAGTATATTCTTCCAACTGCTATTGAAAATGATGAAGTAAAAATTCGCAGATCTGCTATCTACATCTATACTGAATGATGAAATTTTACATGATAAACGGCCATTAATATTTGAAAAAATGGAAAATAGTTTTGAATCAGAATTGAAAACAATGAGATAAAAAATGAAACGGAACAATTATAAGTGCTAAGGCATAATGGCAGGTAGAAAACGAAAGCGGCACCAATTACTTTTATAATCTAGAGAATAAGAACATTGTATATAGAAGATAATTCCCAAACTTATTTTAGCAAATGTATCAGAAATTACAGACCCGGCTGCAATAAGGAATGAACTAAAAATATTCTATAAAAAACTTTATAGCAGTTCCAAACCAGTGTTGAATGACACTCATATGGATGCATTTCTTCAAAATGATAATCCATATATAATCCGAATATATACATAATACATTATATAGATCCGAGAACTTAGTCCAAGGTCGCTATGCTCTGTTAGAACCAGATATCCTTTTTTGTCCACTTTTGATATGACAACTAGTTAATGGCATTATTCATTTTCTTGATTAAATATGTGTTGCCTGTTAAAAGTTTTGATAGAATAAATAAAAATATACCAAGAATGAAATGCTATTACTCAAATTTATTGAACAGGTTGGGTGTGACATAATTTTCTCTGTCTTGTAAGTAAGATTAAAAGGAATAATCCCGATATAATTGACCCGTGACCAGTCAGGTCAATTAGATAGAGTAATAGAAATGCGATAAAAACTAAGTATACACGTTATATGCATGATGAAAATTCTCGATTATAGCAGATTTACATGTCATTGTGTGAACATTCAACATATCAGCATATTTTATGAAAAAAGTCATGCAAAAGAAAATGCACATAGAGTGTCCTAAGCTTACAAATAGGGAGGAATGCTAACATGTTAATTCTAATAGCATATCTTTCGACAGAATATCATCCCTCGCCCCCTTTCGGGCTGAAGTAAGTTTCGGGTTGTTTAAATGTACCTGCCGTACATATGATGTCAATTGAGTTAGTTTGAGACAAGTTATATGCAAATAACTAAATACAAATCATGATTCAACGTATAGCAACCCTTCTTTAGGAAAAAAAAATATTATAGTACAAAATTACAATGTGCTTTATTATTTAGATAATGTTCAATTGCTTTACATTTAGATCGTATTGGTTATTTGTTCTCTATTAGTTTTTAAACGTCTTTGAATTTATGGTCTTCCAAACGTTTAGATTTTATCGGCACTGAAGAGACATAAGTTGTCGAAATGCGCATATGCAGAAAATAAA